>JAWQFJ010017773.1:0-30000 GCA_034096865.1 Theodoxus fluviatilis
GATGGAGATGTAGGTGATTATCTCGCTCACAACACCCTCCGACCTCGTTCATGGGGGTCGGATGTAGAGATATTCGCGGCTGCCACCCTCCTTCAAACCACCATTGTGGTGTACACAGCCACTTCCGAATGCTCGCGGAGATGGCTGCCACACCCACCCCTTTTTCCCGATAAATGGGTAGACAGGTCCGAGAAGAACATTTACCTCCAAAATGTCTGTGGCCATTTTGAGCGGGTGGTGTCCGCAAAGGTAGTCTAAATGAGGATGCTCTGAAAACTTCCCCACCAACTTATTTTTATCCAGATTCTATAGCTGTAAATGAGTTAGTCTGTTTAATTTTTGTGTCCATTCAGTCATTTTTTAAACATGTTATAGATTCGTCACGAAAACCCATAACAGCCCAGAAGGCATTTTTGTTACATTTATAACCAGAGACATTGGTCATGGATGTGAATCAGTTGTTATCTTTTTATGTTCTTTTTAATGTTGTTGTATTTTATGTTGTTGTATTATGTTATGTTGTTTTTTCTGATCTTGTTGTTGTTGATTTTATCCATTAAACTGATTTTATGTTTAACTCCATTATAATCTGTTTCGTTTGTCTTTTCAGTCATTTTAACCTGTTATAAATTTGTCATGACTGAAGAGCCATAATAGCAGAGGAAGACAGTTTTTGTACAATAAAAACCAGAGGCATTGGTCGTGGGTGTGACTCAGTTGTTGTTTTTTAGGTTGTTGTTGTTTATATCCATTAAACTAGTTTTAAGTTTAACTCGCTTTTTTGTATCCAGTGCGCGCGCGCGTGTGAGTGTGTGCTATAAATGTGTGCGTTTTGGAGAGAGAGAGAGAGAGAGAGAGAGAGAGACAGAGAGAGAGAGAGAGAGAGAGAGAGAGAGAGAGAGAGAGAGAGAGAGAGAGAGACAGAGAGAGAGACAGAGACAAACACAGAGAGAGAGAGAGAGAGACAGAGAGAGAGAGAGAGAGAAATCAGAAAATTGTATTTGCTACGCCAACGGTCCTTACAAAGCTTTCACGACCAAAAGCATCGTCGAAAGCGCAAAAGAGTTGTGGAGGGAACACATACAATACAGTTGTGCCACACACAAACACACGGACGCACGTACGCGCGCACACATAACCTCAGAGAGAGAGGGGGGCGGAGAGTGCACGGTACATGCAAATCAGAACAGTTCCTTTCACAAACAGTTGCTGTTTCTCCCGGTTGTCCTAATTGTGTGTATGTAAGTACATGTACTTTCCACTTGTTATTCACAAACCTTTTCTTCTAACTAGGATATGTAGCAAAACATTTAAACAGAAAAAACAAACAATTAAAAACAAAAATGATATGAAAAAACTACTTTTATCAAGTAAAAGATGCGTGGCCGGATGTATGAAAGTCGACCCTCAATATTTTCATACATCCGGTTAACCGGATTTAGTAAAGACCGGATGTATGAAAGGCAAAAAGTGGGTCCCGACGACTTTCTTACATCCGGTCTCGACTGTACTGGACATTTTCAAATCCAGCAGTGGTGGACTTTCTGCTTTGAGGGCAAAAAGTGAAGAACTTCTTTTTGTTTTCAACAGTCAGAGTATATCGCTTACGTTTCCCACCACACCGTGGAAGGCCACAAGCGCTGCATGGTTTCCCACGTTTGCCTGGCATGACTGGGGCGGCAGTGACTGGTTTCGGTGGTGGGTTCAAAATGAAGCCCCCAGCAAACCCGCAAAAGGTTACACCTGGACCTTGCGGCTGTGAGGGTGTGACCAGCAGAACTGGTGTCCGGTCTGTCACCACACAAGGACGAGGCTTGATAGGCACTTCACTGGTTGCTGTGGCTGTGGCTGATGCAGCTGTGGCAGATGGTCTCCCCTTGCGAATGACTGGTTCAGCGTCAAAGTCCAAGCGCCGCTTCTCCAGCCGACGCTTACCAGACACATGGGGCTGAACAGCATACTGGACCTCATCACGTGTTGAAGTCACAGTCGATGGTAGATGAACTGCATCAGGAAAAGGGGCGTTGGACAAGACCGACTGTCGTGGCTTCGTTCTTGGCACCTGAGTCGCTAAGTAGTTGGCCTTCTTCTCCTGCTTCACCAAGAACGTTGTCACTGACTTGGGGTTGATGTTGGGCAGTGGCATATTGAGGCCACACAAGATGGGGTCATCCGTAACACGGTCCACAATCCTCTTGTAGCTGGCTGTGATCCTCAAGGCCTGTTTCGTTGGCGTGACAGTGTTTGCTGGTGGCCGATTACGCAGCATCTTGACCAGCAAATACAGAAGTCGAGAGTCTTCTGAAATTTGCTGGGCAGGTGCATAACGTCTGGCAAACTTGGTTTTTTGTGCTGCACTGCTCTCCAACGAATCAGGCCCCAAGCACCGACCAAACAATGTATAGCCCCACTTGCTCTCATACTGTTTCACAAATTTCCTGAAAGATTTGTCATGGTCTTTGAGTTTGTCAAAGCAGGAGTGGATCTCTTGTCTGTCGGTGGCTGGCACAATATGCTGGTCCCCTTCATCGGCCAATCTGAGAAGGGCAAGTGCCAAAGCTTCAACCTCTTCAAATCCTGGCAAGTGAAGATTGCTGGCAGACAGCACATCTTGAAGTGCAGGACTGTCAGTGTCTGTGACTTGCTCTGCCTGAGTAAGCACAGCAAACTCGCATGAAATGCCGTCTGCAGGGTCTGAAGGGGATTCTTCTTCCTCCTCCTCTACTGCGATGCCTTCATCCTCCTCTCCGTCTCCTCCATCCTCTTTCTCCTCTTTCTCTTGCTCTTCTGCCGCTGTAAAAAGAAATATACAAAATTAAGAAAAGAGGCAGTACAAACTGTTAAAGGCTCACATTGTACTGACCAAATGCTTCTAGAATTTTTCCCATAGTTGTAGGGTCTACTAATGAAGTATCCTGCAAAGTTACATGCTCAGAAAGCCTTTAGTTTGCAAGATATACGCGTTTCAAGTAATTCATGCGTGTGTGCTGTTCTTACATTAATAAATTTAACTTCAACCTCACTTTATACCCTTAAAAAAAACTGTCAATGTTATCGTACGATGCAGCATGTATGTCAAATTTATTTTCTGGCAATTATAAACCTAATTGAGCATCTTACCGTGGTCAACATAGTAGTCTTTGGGGCTGAAGCCGGTCGACTGACACACCGCATACTCGATGCCAAGGAGCTCTTTCTCTCTTTCGTTTTCCTTGCCTTCAGAGTCGGACGGCATAGGTGCCACAAAGTTGGGCTCGAACACATGTTCCTTGCCAAACAGGAACTCCGCTTGCTGGTTGAGTCTTTGGATCAGCCTTGGGTCCGTGCAAGACGAGACGCGCCCCTTTCCGCCAGCAACCTGAAGGGATTCCATCCTGCTGTTCCACTGAACCGCAAACGCAAGCAGGTAGACCTGAAACATCAGCGAAACAAACATAGTTGATTTTGAAACTTCAAACAGATAAAAAATATATATAAAACTCCCCGACATTGGTCAAATTCACCTACAAAGAAAAACATATTTCTTTTATAACCCTTTACCACCTGAATCACCCAAAGTGGCCCGGCAGATGCCCTTTGTGTCTTCCAAGTTACCTGCTGAACAGTGTACCCCATAACTATTGTTTTGGTTTGGTCGGTTTAGCGGACAATTTCACTCTATCCACGGACACAACAGGCACTTCCAAGCCACCATAGGGCATCCCGTAGGTGAGGTCACTAGGAGGTCACAAAGTGCTTCAGGTGGTAAAGTGTTAAACAAGATTACAGCATTTGTTTCTATGCCCAAGTCATAAAAGTGTCTATGCTTTGAATATTGTTCACAGCTCAACACACACACATCCAAGGGACAGTGCAATGAAGGTAATTCATCCACACAGGCAGTCTCACCACTCTGAAACAGGAATAATTCAATTTGCTGCTACCACTGGTAGCGACGGCTCATTTATTTAGTGAAAATACAACGTGTCATTAACAATTTAGTCTTACCTGGAATGGTATTAATCCACACTGTGTTGGGATTGCTTGGTTCAGGTGAGCGTGAAGCCCTTCCAGAGAGTTGCTGCCGCGTCGACATCTGTACTTATTCAAGGAGACCCCATTGATCACCACCTCTTTGGTCACCACATACAGCTGTACGCCTGGCGGGTCCTGTCAATATTGATCATTTTTTTTCATACAAAGCGTAACTATGAGGTCAACAGATTAAAACTGTAGTAATAATGACCACCTTGTTTGTAATTGTTCACCCCCAACATGTGACTTCTTAAAATAACTGTTTTAAACAATCCTGTTTAAAAGTGTGAACTTTTATTTCTAATTTGTTCATGTATCAGATGCCAACTTTATGTCTGTATAGTATAAACAATTTATAAAGAATTTTTCTTACCTGCATGCAACTCAGATGCTTGCTTGCTGTGGTTGTCCAGTGCATGTCGACGGCCTCAGAAGACTTGAACAGAGGGATGCCATCGATGTCATTGCCTGCTGGTCCCTTGAACTCTTGGATGATGAATTCCACAGTGCTTGCAGTCTCCTGTAATCATTGACATACAATTAAAAGAGTTATTTCTCTGTGATCTCCTTCAAGTCCTTGTGCCAAGAAGGAAATGCTTATGACTGTGTCCATTTTCAAATTTCCCACTACACAAGGCAGTCACATATTCGAGACAGGTGTGCTACAGCTACACTACAAACCCTCATAAAATTTCATTTAAAAAAAAAACAATATTTCATACATTTATATAAATACATTTCTGGTGGACACTGTATAATTAAAAATACATTTATGGAAAAATGGACTGGTCATCTGTTTATGTTGAACATTCCAAGCCGTCACACTTACCTCAACTCCCCTTGTGACTCTGCGAACATACGACTTCAGCTGGTAGGAAGTCAAGAATGGCATCATCTGTTCATCAGAGTATCCAGAGTACAACTCCTCGTTGCCTCTGCGAACAGCGTTTACCAGCTGCATCATGTCATCCCTGTTTGAAAAGTACGAAGTTTTCAATTAATGAAGGACAGCCAATTTAGTTGCTATAGATAGATGTATGCAAAGTATGTATGATATAGAACACAAAAGCATTCAAAAAACAAGAGGGGCAAAGCCCACACAACTCGCCTCAATCACTTTTTTTCAAACACTAACTAGTTGGTAATTGCAAAAGCCAGCTGCAAGATTTTTTACTGTTAATGACTTTCCACATCCTATTATGAATTGTCGTGACAGTTAAACTCTTGCCAAATTACCTGTTGTATGCCAGGACGGCTCCAGACATGGCACTCATGAAAGCTCCGTACTTGGAATGGGTCTGTTTGATGACGACCTTGTCCCAGCGATGCAGCCAGTGGCGAATGTCCAGCCGAACCACCATTCCCTCGTCCACCCAGTCTTTGAACAGCACCTCCAGAAATGAGCTCGAACCAGCGCTAAACAAAAAAGAATGCCCAATTAACCTTGAATTTGGACAATTAAAACTGACGTCCTGTGGCGTAGTGGTTAGCACGACAGATTCCGCGTTGGAAGGTTGCAAGTCCGAATCCCAGCAGAGACAGTGTGGGATAACATTCAAGTAATTCTCTGGCACAGCTGGTCCCTATCATATATTATTCAGGTAAAACCCATATTAGGTGACCACTTGTTTTAAAGGTACACTATAGTATACCGATAAAGTCGACCTATAAGCCGCATCTTTTTTCTCATGAACAGACCCCTGCGGCTTATAACCCAGAGCAGACACAGTATGACTTTCTTCTTTTTGTTGTTGAAATTATGTTAAAAATCAGGGGGTGCGGCTTATACTCAGGTGCGACTTTTACGGTACTTAGAAGATACCGTACATGCAGTTGGTTCACTGTAACACAAAAATGATACTCACCGACAGCAGTTGTTGTCAGCATACAAGATCTTGGGAGCAGGAGCGCCAGCTCGTTTGAAGCGTGACACCAGTCCTCTTGCCAGACGTTTGTAAGCGCCCTCCGACTCTGAAGCCACGACCACAGTGGTTAGGAACTGACCCCACTCGTTCAGTACACTGGTGACGTACTGCATGGTGTCTTTTCCCTCCCCGATGAGTTTGTTCAGCACCTGAAAATGTAATGAACAGTTAAGTTTTAAAAAAAAGAGTATAGTAGAATAAATTTTTTAAATAAAGATTAGCTTAGATGAGCATGCGCTAGCTACCATAAGTAATACCATTATAGTGAACTAACATACAGGTTAATATCAAGTGATTATATTTTGAAAATAATGAAATATAAACAAACCTGCTTCGTGCCATCGATGCAGAGTATCTCTCCTGTGACACTGAGAATGGAGGCTCGGTAGTCTGGCATCTTTTCCATCTCCAGCAGCAAGTGGGCTCTCCGAAGCACTCGTGCTGATGGGACGGAAGGCTTGGGAATGGGTGGTGTGTATGATCCTGGTTGCAAGTATTGCAGAATCCCAGTCTGTGAGGCGGATGTTCCCTGCGCACGGTGGGCCTCAAACAGCAAGGTCTGGTACAGGTCCCTCCTCTCCATATACCACTTGTCATGGCCCTGCTCCACCAGCCGCTGCACCTTTGACATGGAGACTGCATTGATTTTGTCATCAAGCAGGCTGACGACACTCTTGTCAATGGCGCGCTTTCCGCAGATGACGGCTGGAAATAGGCCCCTCGCTGCCGGTGACAAGTTCATGAGGATCTTCGGGCTGTGGGAGTAAAAGGAGTACTGTTGACCGGAGTCTTCTTCCTCAGTGTCGCTGCCATTGTCTGGGTCCGAGACAGCCTGGGAGCGTTTCTGTTTGCAAGGCAGGCAAAGCAGCCGTTCAGTCAACAGGGTGTAGTATGACTGAAGGCCACACACTTGCCTTGCCGTTGACCCATACCCGTGTCATGTGAGGTACGCCTTAGGGTCGTTGGCTGCTGGGCAGTTGCTGTTGGGGCACCTGACCTTGGCCTTCATGACACCAACAGGACGCCAGAAAAACACTGGTGTTGTGAAGAAGGACAGCATGGTGGGCACTAACCCTGACACGTTCAAAGGCAGGGGGGGAGGGTTAAATTCCATGCGCTCTTTGAGGAGGCGCCGCTGCACAGTTTTCCCCTTGATGGTCACGGTCCTGCATGGTTGGAACAGCCCATGTTCCTGGTTGTCCCGCATCCATTTGATGTTGGGCTTGATGTTTCCGTATGCGCTATCGCAGTTCTCCCATTCCTTGTGCCAGCCTTCAAAAACAACCGGCGTCAACTCCTGGGACTGGTCTGAGAGGCATGTGGTCGAGGGTGACGAAGCATCAGCAGCATGCAGACTTAGGGTCTTCTTTGATGTCTTGAGAAGGTTTCCAAAGGTGGTCACAGTGGTCTTGACAAACACCTCGGACTTCGCCAGTTCATCCTCTGCACACAAAAAATATCAACACAATGACACAATATTCCATTTATCTCCTGAAGAGGAAACAGTGATTAGAAAATGTATACAGGGCTGGCCAAATCTTCATCCATCCATGCACACATCTAAAGTTAAATGCTAGAGCTACATCCATCCAGGCACACACTTGAAATGAAATGTTATAGCTAAGCTATCCATGCACACATCTACATTTATAAGCTAAAGCTACATTCATCCATGCACACATCTAAAGTTAAATGCTGGAGCCACATCCATCCATGCACACACATGAAATGAAATGCTATAGCTACAGCTATCCATGCACATATTTAAAGTTAAATGTTAGAGCCACATCCATCCATGCACATACTTGAAATGAAATGCTACAGCTACAGCTATCCATGCACACATTAAATGTTAAATGCTAAAGCTACATCCATCCATGCACACATTTAATGTTAAATGCTAAAGCTACATCCATCCATGCACACACTTGAAATGAAATGCTACAGCTACACTCCTACAGCTATCCATGCACACATCTAAATTTAAATGCTAAAGCTACATCCATCCATGCACACATCTAAAGTTAAATGCTGGAGCCACATCCATCCATGCACACACATGAAATGAAATGCTACAGCTACACTCCTACAGCTATCCATGCACACATCTAAATTTATAAGCTAAAGCTACATCCATCCATGCACACATCTAAAGTTAAATGCTGGAGCCACATCCATCCATGCACACACATGAAATGAAATGCTATAGCTACAGCTATTTATTCACACACTTGAAATGAAATGCTACAGATACAACTATCCATGCACACATTTAA
This sequence comes from Theodoxus fluviatilis, assembly GCA_034096865.1. Taxonomy (NCBI): domain Eukaryota; kingdom Metazoa; phylum Mollusca; class Gastropoda; order Cycloneritida; family Neritidae; genus Theodoxus; species Theodoxus fluviatilis. Next base: position 8,216 of record JAWQFJ010017773.1, read on the forward strand.
AGTTAAATGATAAGTTAAAGATTTTCTCAAATCTGTATATTGGAACCAGTAATGATTTCAATTGCACAAGTTGGTAGAACACTTACTTTTTAGACTATGCAGCTGTAGATAAACCACTAGATCAAACTGTTTGGTAATGGTATAGTACATTAGTAGTAACTTAACACGCAATGTCAGTGTCTATACCTGCAGCACAAAGAAGGTCAGTGTCCTCAGCATACACTTCTGAAGTTTCCTGTGGGTCATCAGGGCTGGCTGCTGTTGACGTTGAGAATGATGCAGATGTTGATGGCCTAGAGGTTGCAGAAGTTGATGGCCTAGAGGTTGCAGATGTTGAGGGCATAGACGCCGCAGTTGCTTTCATCTGGTATCCCAATACACACACACACTGTCTGTCTGCAGACACACACATCCAGTCGCAATACACACTCTGTCTGCAGACACACACATCCTGCCCCAATACACACACACTCTGTCTACAGACACACACATCCTGTCCCAATACACACACACTCTGTCTGTCTGCAGACACACACATCCAGTCCCAATACACACACTCTGTCTGTCTGCAGACACACACATCCAGTCCCAATACACACACTCTGTCTGTCTGCAGACACACACATCCAGTCCCAATACACACTCTGTCTGTCTGCAGACACACACATCCAGTCCCAATACACACACACTCTGTCTGCAGACACACACATCCAGTCCCAATACACACACACTCTGTCTGTCTGCAGACACACACATCCAGTCCCAATACACACACACTCTCTCTCTGCAGACACACACATCCAGTCCCAATACACACACACTGTCTGCAGACACACACATCCAGTCCCAATACACACACACTGTCTGCAGACACACACATCCAGTCCCAATACACACACACTGTCTGCAGACACACACATCCAGTCCCAATACACACACACTGTCTGCAGACACACACATCCAGTCCCAATACACACACACTCTGTCTGTCTGCAGACACACACATCCAGTCCCAATACACACACACTGTCTGCAGACACACACATCCAGTCCCAATACACACACACTCTGTCTGTCTGCAGACACACACATCCAGTCCCAATACACACACACTGTGTCTGCAGACACACACATCCTGTCCCAATACACACACACTGTCTGCAGACACACACATCCAGTCCCAATACACACACACTCTGTCTGCAGACACACACATCCAGTCCCAATACACACACACTCTGTCTGTCTGCAGACACACACATCCAGTCCCAATACACACACTCTGTCTGCAGACACACACATCCAGTCCCAATACACACACACTGTCTGCAGACACACACATCCAGTCCCAATACACACACACTCTGTCTGTCTGCAGACACACACATCCAGTCCCAATACACACACTGTCTGCAGACACACACATCCTGTCCCAATACACACACTGTCTGCAGACACACACATCCAGTCCCAATACACACACACTGTCTGCAGACACACACATCCTGTCCCAATGCACACACACTGTCTGCAGACACACACATCCTGTCCCAATACACACACTGTCTGCAGACACACACATCCAGTCCCAATACACACACTGTCTGCAGACACACACATCCAGTCCCAATACACACACACTGTCTGCAGACACACACATCCTGTCCCAATACACACACACTCTGTCTGTCTGCAGACACACACATCCAGTCCCAATACACACACACTGTCTGCAGACACACACATCCAGTCCCAATACACACACACTGTCTGCAGACACACACATCCAGTCCCAATACACACACACTGTCTGTCTGCAGACACACACATCCAGTCCCAATACACACACACTCTGTCTGTCTGCAGACACACACATCCAGTCCCAATACACACACACTGTCTGCAGACACACACATCCTGTCCCAATACACACACACACTGTCTGTCTGCAGACACACACATCCAGTCCCAATACACACACACTCTGTCTGCAGACACACACATCCTGCCCCAATACACACACACTCTGTCTACAGACACACACACCCTGTCCCAATACACACACACTCTCTCATTCTGCAGACACACACATCCAGTCCCAATACACACACACTCTGTCTGTCTGCAGACACACACATCCTGTCCAAATACACACACACTCTTTCTGTCTTTAATATGCCTTCACAACCACCGACACTGTCAATCTGTCAGTGACAGCCCAGTATTAAGAACCACACACAAATATCTGTTTTGCTCTATCAATAATATTAATACCAAAGATTTTAAACATACCTCTGGTAAGACTGGCTTCCGCTTCGACTTGATCAGTCTGCTGTCAATCTCCACCATGATGGACTGGAACTGCTTGCAGAAGTCCAGCAGAGTCTTCTTCTGCCATCTGTGCAAAGGATTCTTGTCATCCTTGCTGATGTATTCCGTCATCAGCCCCATTACAGCACAACACATGCTTGCCACAGTTCACCACCTAATTCTTTTGCTCTGGCTTCTGCGGACTTTTCAGAGAGCCACACTTTGTCAAAGAATTTGTCCTTTTTCAAAAGATACGCTTTGGCAGCCTCTGTATCCTTTAGTTGCACTTGGCTGGGGGAGAAGCACGGGATGTTGGGATACAGATGCACTTTAAGGTGTCTGCTCAAACCGTGAGCATAAGCAAATGCACTGTCACAGTACCTGCACTTGAATTTCAACCCTTCTGTAATGTTTTGATCTCCCGATCACGTTGTGTATCAAGGGAAGCAACTCCATTGGGAAAGTGACGTCCCGGCACTCGTCATAACGGAATCGACAATAAATACTGATTACCTGAACTGTCTGATGAATCCCTTCAACTACCTATCCTAAATGGTTACCGACCATAACATGGTGTCAGAAGTGGGATAAAAAAACGACGGACAGCCCGAAAACAAACTGTGAGTAAACAAATTCTCTCGCAAGCTTTCCCACTAGTCTCGATCAGCATGGCTTCAGCAACGGGTAACCCTTCATTGAACTGGGCGGCGCGCAACCTCAACGAGGAATGGAAGAAGTTCGAGCAACACGCAAAGCTCATGTTCAAAGGCCCCCTACGTGCGGTTGAGCAAGAAAGCCAGTGCGCATACCTGCTGATATGGGTCGGCGAAACAGGCCGAGAAATTTACAACTCATGGAATTTAACAGAAGAAGAAAGCAAGTCCATCAATACTCTTTATGAAAAATTCGGACAACATAGCCTTCCTCGAAAAAACTCTGTCTTCTCTCGCTACCTCTTCTAAAAACGCGAACAAAGACAGGACGAAACCTTTGACGCGTTCGTCACTGACTTAAGAAATAAAGTAAAAGAATGTTTGTTTGATAAACCGGAAGAACGTGTGCGAGATCAAATAGTGGCAGGCATCGCCTCCACAACCATCAGAGAAAAGCTCCTAAATGAAGGAGACGATCTAACAATGATGAAGGCCATAGATATTGCAAACACTTTCGAAGTAACACAGAAACAACTGCAATCAATGTCTGTCACCACATCAGTCGACTCTCTTCACACACGCAGAAGCGCCAGAAAACACACAGAGATAAGGCACAAGACCTGCAGAAACTGTGGCGGCACTCATGGCAAGAGGCAGTGCCCTGCATTTGGAAAAAATTGTTCACACTGCAATAAAATGAACCACTTTGCTGCCGTTTGCTTACGAAAAAAGCACAGCAAGAAGATCCACAACGTGGAGGAAGAAGACGAGTACGAAAACGACGACAGTGACAACCAGGATGGAAAGCTGATGATCGATACCATCGACAACCAGCAGAAGCACAGAAACGCGGCATACGCTGACATCAAGGTGGGGACCAAAATCATAAGATTCAAGATCGACACTGGAGCTCAAGTAAACGTCATCCCTGTCTCAGTATTCAAGACCCTGTCCAAGCCACCTAAACTGAGAGATACTCAACAGCGCCTTGTTGCCTACTCAGGACAGCCTCTGGACGTCCGAGGATACGTTGAGGTCCCATGCACCTACAAGAGTCACAGCATCAAAAGCCGTTTCTACATTGCTGACACCAAGGGCCACTCTGAGCCAGTCCTAGGACTCCGAACTTGCCTTGACCTGCAGCTGATCCAGCTCATTCTCTCCGTGGATGCCTCAGAAGAGCCCATGTCCAAGGACACCATCCTGGAAGAATACAAACACCTCTTCACAGGTTTCGGATGCCTTGAAGGTGAAGTAAAAATCCACCTCAAGCGAGACACAATCCCTGTCGTCCATCCAGTACGCCGAGTACCATTTGCCCTGAGAAATCAGTTGAAAACTGAACTCCAAGAACTGGAGAAATCTGGAATAATCTCCCGAGTAACATCGCCAACCGACTGGGTAAACTCTCTGGTCATCGTCCAGAAGCAAAGCGGTAAACTCAGGATCTGCCTTGACCCAAAAGACCTCAATAAAGCCATCAAAAGGCCACATTATCCGATGCCTACTCTGGAAGACGCACTCTCCAAAACAGCAGGTGCGAAGTACTTCAGCAAACTGGATGCACTGTCTGGCTACTGGCAAATGAAGCTAAGCGACGAATCATCTGTTCTCACTACCTTCAACACACCCTTCGGACGCTACCGATTCCACAGGCTTCCTTTTGGGCTCGTCAATGCTCAAGATGAGTTCCAACGAAAAATGGATGAGATCTTCGAAGGAATCCCAGGAGTCACAACTCTAGTAGATGACATCCTCGTCACTGGCCGTACCCGCAAAGAACACGACCAGAACCAACGAGCAGCACTCCAGAGAGCCACAGAAAGGAACTTGAAGTTCAACCAAGACAAATTGATCATCGCAGCCAAAGAAGTCAAGTACTTTGGCCACATCATGTCCGCCGAAGGACTAAAACCAGACCCTGCCAAAGTAAAGGCTGTCGAAGAAATGGCACAGCCAAACAACAAAAAAGAACTCCAAACCTTCCTGGGAATGGTAACCTACCTCTCCAAATTTGCACCACAACTTTCAGAAGTCACCCAACCTATGCGACAACTCCTGAAAGAAGACAGCGAATTCATCTGGGACCAACAGCAAGACAAAGCATTCCTACTGACGAAGCGAATCATCTCCAGTCAGCCCGTGCTCGCCTTCTTTGACCCAGAAAAAACTATCACCCTACAAGCAGATGCAAGCAAACATGGCCTTGGCGCAACAATCCTTCAAGACGGGAAGCCAATAGCCTTTGCATCAAAATCCCTGACTCCAACTGAGCAGAACTATGCTCAAATAGAAAAAGAGCTCTATGCCATATGGTTCGGATGCCAGCGTTTCCACCAGTACATTTATGGACACAGAGTCAGAGTAGAGTCTGACCACAAGCCCCTGGAGAGCATAACCAAAAAGCCACTTGCAGCAGCCCCTCCTCGCCTGCAACGCATGCTCCTCCAACTCCAGAAGTACGACCTGGAAATTGTTCATGTACCCGGAAAGGACATACCCGTCCCCGACACGCTGTCAAGGAACTTCATCCAAGCAGAACCACAAGACACAAGTAACGCAAAAAACCTCGACGAGTACGTCCACTACATCACCAGACATCTACCTGTCTCCAACTCCAAAATGGATCAGCTAAGGACCTCCACCGGAGAAGATCTCCAGTTTCAAGACCTCATGAAAACGATACAAGAAGGTTGGCCACACAAGCGCGACACCTGCAAAAACAGCATCAGAGAGTACTGGAACATCCGAGATGAACTCTCCATCATCGATGGAATCATCTACAAGGGCGAGAAGATCCTCGTACCTCAAGCAATGCGACCAGAGATGCTGCAGAAGATACATGCCAGCCACTTGGGCATCGAGAAGACCAAGCAGCGAGCCCGAGACATCCTCTTCTGGCCAGGCATGTCAAACCAGATTCACCAAACAGTCACCGCCTGCCCCGTTTGCTCCAAACTCAGCAAATCCAACTCAAAGGAACCGCTGATCCCTCACAAGCCTCCATCTCGTCCATGGCAGAAGATCGGCACAGATTTGTTCACATGGAGCAACAGAAATTTCCTAATCACCGTAGACTACTACAGCCGTTTCTTCGAAATTGATGAATTGCTTACAACTACTTCCCATGCAGTCATCAGGAAACTATCGGCACATTTTGCTCGCCATGGCATCCCAGAGACCGTGATGAGCGACAACGGTCCGCAGTTCACCGCCAAGGAGTTTCAAGATTTCACCACCAAATGGGACTTCAGCCACATCACCTCCAGCCCAGGTTACCCGCAGTCCAATGGCTTGGCAGAAAAGACAGTCCAAACAGCTAAGCGCATCCTCTCCAAAGCAAAACTTGATGGCGCCAATCCACTCTTTGCCCTGCTCGAGTATCGATGTACTCCTGTGGATGACCTCGCCTCACCAGCTCAACTTCTAATGGGACGCCAGCTCCGCTCCATCCTGCCAGCTGCTGAAACAACTCTACAACCTACCACCATCAATCCCAACAAAGTAACCTCCAGACGACATCAGATTCAGGCAACACAGAAAAAATACTACGACCGCTCCGCTCGCCCTCTTAAACCACTGAAACCTGGTGACACAGTAAATGTCCAACTCTTCAAGGGAGATGCATGGAAACCAGCTACTGTCACCAGCTTGAAGAACACCCCACGAACATATCAAGTGGAGACAAACGACGGTGGTACCTACACCCGCAATCGACGTTTCCTCAGGCCACGAGCATCAACACCACAACAACAAACATCACAGCAACGTGCGCCAACACCAGTTCCAGAAGCCCCACCAAGCCTCACAGGCAGAATGGAAACAGAGTTTCAAGAAAATACAGACTCAGCCTCACGACCAGTACCAACACTTGGAAGTTACACAACCAGATCAGGCCGAGCAGTGAAGAGTCCCAAGAGACTGGATCTGTAGACACACCTATATCTACATCAATATGATCAGACACGCAGGACACAACACATTAACCGGATAGGCTATTTCAGGACGAGGACTTGTAATCAACATACATATGAGCAAACAGCCAGCACACGTTACACCAGTGATACAACCATGGAAGACAAACAGGATTTTAAATTAATGCTTAATGTGTCCCATAATTTTATCCCTGTACATTGAAGTTTCTTCCCTCTTAATTTTATCCTCATAATTATTTCTTTCCATAAGAAGAGGGATGTAATGTTTTGATCTCCCGATCACGTTGTGTATCAAGGGAAGCAACTCCATTGGGAAAGTGACGTCCCGGCACTCGTCATAACGGAATCGACAATAAATACTGATTACCTGAACTGTCTGATGAATCCCTTCAACTACCTATCCTAAATGGTTACCGACCATAACATCCTTCGACGTGCACCTTCTTGTGCCTTTCGCAGTTGGACTTTGATCCAAATGTGCTGTCGCATATATCACACTTGAAAAGGGCTTTTTTGACTGCGTAGGCACTGCCGTCAGAAAGTTTATCCGCCATTTTGAGAAAGGGAACTAACTCTAACAACAATAACAACTACAACAAAGCCGATCTACGATTGGTCTGTTCTCTGCAGAACAGCGATCAACCATTGGTCTGTCATACCAACTTGGCTGGGCAAACACTTGGGAACACCGGGTGCAGTAAGCTTTTTGCTGGCTTGCTTTTTTGAATTGTTTGTTTGTCTCGCTAGGGTGTTGTTTTTAATAAAGTTTGACGTCGCCTGTAGATTTCATGTGTACCTGGTGACACGGGAGAGAAGTGTTGCCTGTGGAGACAGAGCACTTCAGTGATGCAGTCAAACCTTGTTGACGTCGTTTCCAGTGGCCGTTTTGTGTTGGACGTGATGGTGCTCTTGGATGACGTCGGCCTGCAGAAGAGACGGAAGCGTGCGATCCGTCTGCTGCGATGTCTGGAGCCTGAAACGCTTGCGTCAGTGGGCGTGAGGAGACATTGTTTTGGAGTGTTTGGACAGAGGGTAGAGGAAAGATGCTGCAGGCGCATGGCTCCCGTGGATGCCTATAGCGAGTTCAGAACGAGGCTTCATTGGGGACTCTCTGATGTTCTTACTTCTAAAAGAAGCGGCTGCGTTTTGCATTGTAACTGTGCTGACTCGGAGGCTATGTGGGTGCGTTTTTCGTTGCTACAGAACAGTGTGCCTAGCTTGATGCACCTGCCTCTGCTGTCACGGAAGTTCGAGCCTCAGTGTTGTACGAACACAAGTTCACGTCTCGAGAAAACCGCGAGGATAAATGTCACCGTTACAGAGACAAATAAAAGTGCAAGCCAGACACAACAGCGAAAATGGGCGAACTCAATAAGGAAGGAGAACCCCTGTGTGGACTCACGGACGGAGCAGTGTTAATGAAGCCTGGAACGGCGAAGCACTGGAAAGACAGAGAGCGAACGCCCCTGGTTTTGTTGTTCATTCATTCAGACGACCAGAGATTGGACAGCGAGCTGAGTGTGGCAGTGTACGCACTGCTCCCAAACTTGCTTTCGGCAAACGTTACGGAATCTACCGACTAGTGAGAACGGAGTGCGTTGGCGGGAAATCTCCGCTCGGTGAACAGCTCATTTGTATACTTCCAAATGAAGAAGTCGTTTGCTCATATCACTCGATTTAGTGCCCGTATGTGGCGTTGCGAAAGAGACTGACATGTTTTTTTGAATCGCTGTTTTCCTTCGATGCAGTTTTTGAAGAAGTACCTTTGACTTGTTTTTTGATAAATCATAAACAATTAATTGCCCTTCAAATCTTTTTACGTTCATGATTTTTGTAATCTACTAACCGTTTTAAAGGAGTTGTAAAAATATTGTTTTCTATAACAGGAGCTCAGACCACTACCTTATCAACTCACAATATCAATGTTTCAACCCTGTTCCTAAAATTGTGAAAACGTTGACACAATAAAAGGACGTTAAAATAACGCCGTTGGGTACAGAAGCTTCAATTTAGTTTTTGTGTCTTTAGTCGAACTTGACTCCTGGAACAGACGTCCGAGCAACGATTGCAAAATACACACACACACACACACACACACACACACACACACACACACACACACACTCACACACACACACTCACAAACACACACATACACATAAGAACTCGATGCACACATGCAGACGCAAACTCGCACGCACACACAAACACACGCACGCACACGCACACACACACTCGCTCACTCATACACACACACACACACACACACACACACACACACACACACACACATACACACGCAAACACACACATAACTGCCCAGAACCACACGCACATAAACACACACACACACAAATATACACAAAAATGCATATAAGCGCACACACACGCACACACATTCACACTAACATTTACATACATACGTAGGCACACACACGTTTACACGCACATAAACGCGCACGCACACACATACACACACACACACCTTTTCCCAGCATATACATACACATATGTGACTCTCCATTGCTAAATGAGTCGAGTCATTTTGCTCAAACCGCTCACAAAGGAGGTGGGGCTTGTAGTGGTCGACTTCGAGATTTTGGGTTTGTTTGCTTCTCTAGTCCCTTCTTCATTGTATGAGTAAGTTTCGTGTTTGAAATCTAAATGTAAGAGTATGCTTTGTGATGTTTTTTGGGTGTAGTGGTAAATTATTTACAAGAAAACTTCCGCGAACCGATCATCAACATCAAGCATTTTCTCAAAGTTTTGTAGCCACCACTGCAATAGATCGATGGGGGAATACCCTAGGCTGCCAATCAAAGCAAAAAAACCACTGCATCATCTCTGTGGCAAATTGCATGAGTCTAAAATAAGGGTTGCTAGGGAAAATGGGGAATAATGTATGTACACTTAAGACGCGTTTTTCTCTAAAAGCGTAGTTTTAGGATTGTTGCCCCATTGAGAAGCTTGTTGTGTGCTCTTTTTAAAAACATGCAGATATAAAAATGTTCAAAATGCAACGAGTGACTCATTTTGTGATGGAGGGTCACATATATTCACACCTGTACTTGTAAGATGATTGAGGCCTTTAGGCCTGTTCACCCTTCTGGGGTCGTCTTCGTTGTAACTTTTAGGCAAACTTTGGCATGCATGGTGGGATCGTGAACTTCAGTTACAAATAGCACTCTGGTTCGTATATAGAAGGGAGGTCTGTCCAGTGGGCGTCTAACCTGGCCTTAAAGGCGTTCACAGATGGTGACGTCACGACTTGCTCTGGCAGGCTGTTCCAGATGCTCACAACCCTCTCGCTGAAGAAGTTGCCTCGGACGCCGAGTCTGTGGCGGGACTTGTCTAGCTTCAGGCTACTGCCTCTGGTGTCTCTACCAGTGAAGAGGGAGAAATGGGGACGTTGTGTCCGATTTATGCCATGCAGGTACTTGTAGACTTCGATCATGTCCCCCCTCTTGCGTCGATGCTCTAGACAGGGTAGATTCAAGGCGGCCAGCCATTCACTTTAGGATTTCACGCACACACACACACACACACACACACACACATTTACACACAAGCACGCACGTGCACATGCATACACACAGATACACACACATGCATACACACACACAAACACACACACTACACTACACTACACTACGTTACATTACACTTCATTACATTACATTGCATTACATTGCATTGCATGACATGACATGACATGACATGGCATGACATGACATGACATTACATATACTTTATTCATCCTAAAAGGAAATTAAAGTTTCAAATCACTGGTAGAATAATAGCTAATTATTGCAAACCCTGAAATTCTTAACTCTTACAGGAGGGGAGACCACTGGATATGGGGCTTCCGAGAACTGTTGATCTAAATTGTAAACTTGATGAAAGGTTGAAGATTCACTTCATGCATTCACACGCATTTACGCGCACACAGGGCTACAACACATAGTTTTCTCAACCTTCCATCATGTTTGCAATATATTTTAAAACAGGATAAACTTTGTGTGGGCTGAACAAGCCTAGAAAAGAATGACAATTTTAGATTTACGTGGCATACGCACCAGTTACGATGCCGTGGAAGATTCAAATCTTCTATTCAACCCATGCAGTTTCGGCGATTTGCAGACTACATGAAAAAGTGAGCACTTTAAAAGTGAATTAATCCACTTTAAATGTGGTGATTATCTTAAAAACTCTCGGTGATGCCAGAATAAAAATGGCCCAATAGCAAGAAAAAGGTCAAATACAGCTTCGACAAAACACAGGTCATATTCTCGGTAGCGCTTCCTTTAGCGGGCCACACTGGTGGACTCGTCCAAGGAAAGGGGTGCTTGAAGTTGACGTGCTTCACAGCCAGACGGGCCACATCATCCGCATAAACGCCGATAAATACATAGCAAATCTCAGCCAATAGGGGTGATGTGGCCTGTCTGGTGGTGAAGCAGTTCAACTTCAAGCACCCCTTTCCTTGGACGAGTCCACTAGTGTGGCCCGCTAAAGGAAGCGCTACCGAGAATTTGACCTGGGTCAAGAAGCAAAATTCTGCAGATGATGGCACCGGCAACTGAAAAGTCGTTGGTTTGGTTCTGTCTGGAAATCTTCCTCTCACTCCCACCCACCTCTCGCAGTGCTCAAGATAAGTGGGTGTGCGTGCGTGTGTTGTATGTGCGTGTCCGTGCGTGTGCATGCGTGTTTGTGCATGTGTGTGCGTACGGGTGTGCGTGTGGTGTGTGTTTGCGTGTGTGTGTGTGTGTGTGTGTGAGCGTGTGTGTGTGCGTGTGTGTGGACGCGTGCGTGCGTGTGTAAGTGTGTGTGTGTAAGTGTGTGTATAAGTGTGTGTGTGTGAATGTGTGTGCGTGCGTGCGTGCGTGTGAGCACGCATTCGTGCGTGCATTTGTATATGCCAGCGGATGTTTGAATTTTGTATACGAATGTGATGCGTATGTGCGTGCGTGCGTGCATGTGTATGCACGCGTGATTGCATGTGTGTGTGTGAGGGGGGGGGGGGGAGCGAGAGAAAAAGAGAGAGAGGGAGGGGGGGGAGAGAGAGAGAGAGAGAGAGAAAGAGAGAGAGAAAGAAAGAGAGAGAAAGAGATAGAGAGAAAGAGAGAGAGAGAAGGAGAAAGATAGAAAACAAAGAGAGAGAAAGAGAGAGAGAAAGAGAGAGAGACACAGAGAGAGAGAAATAGAGAGAAAGAGAGAGAGACAGAGAAAGAGAAGAGGGAAGAGTGTGTATCAGAGAGATTCTGTGTGTGTGTGTGTGAGTGTGTGTGTGTTTGTGTGAGCGTGTGTGTGTGTGTGTGCACGCGTGATTGCATGTGTGTGTGTGGGGGGGGGGAGGGGGGGGGGAGAGAAAGAGATAGAGAGAAAGAGAGAGAAAGAGAGAGAAGAGAGAGAGAGAGAGAGAGAAAGAGAAGAGGGAAGAGTGTGTAACAGAGAGATTCTGCGTGTGTGTGTGGAGAGAGAGAGAGAGAGAGAGAGAGAGAGAGAGAGAAAGAAAAAGAGAAAGACAGAGACAGAGTGACAAAGACAGAGAGACAGAAAGAGATAGACAAAGAGAAAAGTGGGCTTTACACAGAAAGACAGGGAGAGAAATTTACCTGGAGAAAACAAGGCGAACACAGCGTGATATATAATGGGTTTATAGATAACAAAATGACAAGGCCACCACACGTACCGTAAATAAAGTTTTGTATATAAGCAACCAAGTTCAGCGCTCTCGCCAAGGTTTGCCACCACTGTCCGTAGACAAATGACCAGCGGCATCACCAGTCCTATGAGCTACGTTTGACTCTCAATAGCGTTTTGATGCTGAGAGGGAAAATATTCGTGTCTTTTTTGTTTTGTTTTGGTTACCAGTAGACTGCCAAGGCGGAGGTGTCCGTCTTCACCTTTGGCGACATTTCCGTTGAGGCCAAACTTAGGCGTGTCTAGCGCTGTAAACTACTAATAAAGTGACTCTTAAATTTTAAAAATATCTTCTGAAATGCGTCGAACACAACTCAAGTGCTTTTTCCAAGAGAGAAAACGGCATTTTCAACCATATCTGGGCCCACAATTCGAATGAATATTTGAGGTATAACTATTTTTATACCTTTTCGGTTCTTTGCACACGAAAAAACAAAAACTGAAGAAGAAAATTTACTTTAAAGGTTGATTTGGAAATTCTAATGAGAAAGCGAGCAGACTGCACACACTGGATGGTGGGTGGGGTGGGGAGTGGAGGTGGGGGGTGAGTGAGAAAGTACAATAAGTCCTTTCTCACTCACCCCCCACCTCCACTCCCCACCCCACCCCCCATCCAGTGTGTGCAGTCTGCTCGCTTTCTCATTAGAATTTCCAAATCAACTTTTAAAGTGAGTTTTCTTCTTCAGTCCTTTTCTTCGTCAGAGCCATCACACTCGTCACACTTCCCTTTGTATCTATTGAGTCATCGATGACGTCATGGGTTTTTGAAGAGCGTCGACTACGTCACTGCTGGCATGCGTTCTCGTCACCGCCGTAGTCATGCCATTACTGTCCTCGTCTCTGTCGTCATCAACTACGTCACAGGTCAGGCGTTCTTCACCGTCAAGATCTGGTGTCATCGTCGTTGTCGTTGCTGCTGCCGTCTTTGTTTCTCGAGAGTTCAGCACATCCTAGCAACCTCGTTTTTGTTCATCTGAGGCGTGATTCATCGTTGTGAAATGAAAGCAAGAGGATAGTAGGAAACAACAGCGCATCAGTTTCTTGGGAGTCTGCCGTAAACCACAGGCTTGAGTTCTCAAAGCTCCGGTGTATCTCGAGACAGAGATAATTATTTGCATGCGACCCTCACAGCGGTAGGGCAAGCATCTCTCTGTGCCAAAATGTCAAACTTGGAACAACTGCCTGTCACATCGGGGAAGGGAACAGCAAGCATGGTGGATGGAGACTGTGGGGTTGGTGGAGAGGTGGGGAGTTAACTTGCGGTAATTGAGACTGGATGTGGAACGACTAAAAACAGGTATTTCCGGAGGGAGAGAGAGAGAGAGAGAGAGAGAGAGAGAGAGAAGGAGAGAGAGAGAGAGGGAGAGACAGGCAGACAAACAGACAGACAGACAGACATACAGACAGACAAATACAGAGAGAGAGAGAGAGAGAGAGAGAGACAGACAGAGAGACAGAGAGAGAGACACAGAGACAGACAGACAGACAGACAGACAGAGAGAGAGAGAGAGACAGTGACAGAGAAAACTAGAGAGAGAGAAAGATAGAGAGAGAGAGAAAGACGCGGGGAGGGCGAGGGGAGTGAGGATGGGATGGAAGAAAGGCGTGGAATGGTTAAGGGGCAGGGTGGGGGTACATTGAGAAGTAGGTGGAGGTTGGGGATGGACCTGAGACTTAGGTTGGTTTTGGGGGGAAGAGAATAAGAGCGACAGGACACAACTATGAAAACAACAACAAAATTAGGGATGACTGCTGTCTATCGGCTTCACTCTACATTCCGTCCTAAACAAACAGGAAACATTTGTCACTAGAGCAACTTCAATGTCGTCCTGACTTCTACTTGGTCTGATTCCTCGTCCCAATTTCTCCATCGTTCCCTTTCTACTTTTCCCCCGTTCCTCTTTTCTCCCTTCCATCTCGCCCAGTTTCCACATTTTGTCTGGTTCACGTGCAGACTCGATGCTGTCACGTGACCCAAGAGGGGAAGGTGTCGGGGTGAGGTAAGGATACTGGCGCTTTTCTGTCACAGCCTGCCTTCCATTGGTCCGAACAGCTCTACTCCAGTCATGGCGGTCTTCACGAAGGCCCGCTTGCTTTGTCTTCTCCCTGGAGACCATGAGCAGCTTGCAAGCCTGACAAGTCGCCGTGACATAATGTTTTGCCGGCTGTAGAGATTGTTTTTAATGATGCATGTAAAGAAAAAAAGAGGGGTGGGGGGGGGGGGGCGGTGAGAAGATGTTTTCGCTGTAAATGGTCACACTGGAGCCACCAGAGCATTCAAGAACAGATCGTCACACCGCCATTTCATGGAATGGAGCAGGAACACGATTCACACCTGCCGTTGGTCAGGGGTTCTCTTTCCATTTCTGAGCAGCAGTTGCTCGAAATGATGACGGTTTATTCCCTAGAATCCGCGCAGTGTCTGTCACATTAGAAGGCTGTTTCACATCCGGTGGAAGGATGCCTGTGGAGTTTCAGCAGTGAGAAAGCTTCTAAATAGTCTGCCTTTCACAGCCGTCGTCCATTACTGGTCTCGACAGACTCTGCATGTAGAAGGAACCATGCAACACGGTTATGCTGTGTACAGCCCATACCCTCAGGTTTTACGTGTAGAGGGAGCCATACAACACGTCTATGTTGTGTACAGCCCATACCGTCAGGCTCTGCGTGTAGAGGGAACCATGCAACACGTCTATGCTGTGCACAACCCACACCGGCAGGCTGTGGGTGGGACAGACTCCTGGAAGCCCACCCTTCTCTACGAGCTGCCCTTGCAGTCCCAGGGGCAGCTTGCTCCAAAAGAATCTTTCCTCACGACAGAGCCTCTGACGCGGTAGCGCCAGTCAGTCCGAGCGGTCTGCCGTAGGTGCCGAGCAGTCCGTAGTCCAACTGCTGTCGCTGCCGGAGCCGACGGACGAGGAAGAGTAACGCCAGGGCCTCCGGGAAGTAGAGCTGGTAGAACCGGAGGAACTGCTGGTGCTTGTGGAGCTGTTGGAGAGGCGGCTGACAGCTCGTCCTTGTGCCGGGTCCTCGTTCCCCTCCTCCTCCTGTTCCTCCTCCCCGCAGCTGCCGTCCTCATCTGAGCCTTGCCTGGGTGCTTCTGCCAGGCCTGGAGACGAGGATCCCCTCCGTGTGTCGGCACCCCCATTCCAGTCCAGACGGTCTGCCTGTGGCCCGCTGGCCCCGTCTGCAGACTTCCGGTTCCAGAGCCTTGGGCTGCCTGCCTCTGCAGAGCGCAAACTGTCCAGGCTGCTGTCGCTGGCGGTCAAGGTCACTGTGCCTCCAACTCTGACGTCACGCACCATCCAGTCCGTCGCATCAGGATGCTGTCGTTCAGGAGAGCTTTGTTTCGTGACGTCAGAACTTGCCAGAGCAGTGCTGCATGAACGCTCATTTCCTGAAGGTGGAGAGCCTGTGCACGTTTTGGATAGAGGGGACAAAGAATTCCTGGGTGTTGGACGAGTCTGGTTCAACTCATGAGCACCAGCTTCTCTGCTGCAGGATGCGCTCGTTACGCCTTCTGATGCTTCCTGTCCTGTCGGTGTCGACTCGAGATTTGACGTCCCATCAAACTTCCTGTAGTCCACCAAGTCGTCCGGTCGAAAATTCCTACGGGTTTTGGAGAGCCAAGGAGTCCCTCCCGAAGCCCCCTCCTCGACAAGAGGTTTCGGTTCTTGAAGCTTCCCCACAGCCAGCGATGTCGTGGAGGTTCCTGGTTTGGGGCTGGGGGTGGATTTTCTGAGTGACATGGAGTTTTTGACAGGAAATTTCGTCCCCTTGCACCTTTCGATATGGGGCTGAGGCGTTTTACTCCGCCTATCAAAGGGGGAGTAGGTGGCGGTTCTCGATGGAAGCAACTCCTTTTCAGCAGAGAAGCCAAGTCCTTCCTTCCGTCCAAGAGAGGAGGAAGTCCTCGCTCTCTCCACACCGGGACTGCAAGCAGACGCCGAGACAGGGAATGACTTATCGATGCACACCCTGAGTCCCTCCGTCTCTCCCACACCGGATGGAGTCCTCATTCCCTCAAGATAGGGACTCTGGGCCGACCGTGAGATAGATCTGATCTTCGCAGCAGACGCCTTGAACCTTTCAGCCTTCCTCAGGGAGGAGCAAGGCCCAGATACCCTGCCACTGAGGCTATGGGTGGATCTGGTGACTGACCTGGACACGCTGATTGTGCTCTCGCACGCTTTCGTCCACCTGACCCGCCGCCTGCGTCTCCGAACTCCGTCCGGCAGGCGGACAGAGGGAGATGAGGCACTCTTGAGCCGCGAAGAACTAGAGCGTGCTCTAGCAGGTTTCCTGTTCCTGGACGCCTGCCCCTCTGCCTTGAGGAAATCGCCTCCTCCGTAGATTGCCGAGGCCTGCAGGACCGTTTTCTGAGCGTAGCTGAAGGTCCTCCCCCTCCTTATCATGGTAGTGGTCACTTCCTTGCGTTCCGTGTCAGCCTCTGCGACAGAGTTTGGATGGAGCGACACTCGTGGTCGCATTCCTAGAGACTTGTCCAACTGGCGACTGCGGGTCGTCTGACGACTCTCCACCGCAGCCTTTGCCCTGGCTTCCTGCATCGCCGTCTCCATACTCTGGCACTCTGTCATCACCGCCCTGATCTTGTTCCTCAGGTCGATGGCGGACTGCGTCCGTGTTTTCTTTGTGCATCTGGACGCTCCGGTCCTGCCCGGCTGACCCTCGCTGACAGAGACGCGCGGGACCGAGGCCGCGAGCGGAGTCGCCGCTTGAGACGCGTCGTCAGCGTGCAGGTCTGTCCTGCTTCCCGCTGTGGAGGACTTATATCTACTGAAACAGGGATTCGCCTTTGCTTCTGCGCTCAACACAGACGCAACGCTGACCAATGCCTCTGCCTCAAATTGGCTCTGGGCCTTGGTTTTCTTGGAGGAGGGACTCAGCATAGGTGGCACGCCCTCACTTTCCTTCTCGTCGTCTTCCCGTCGCGTCACGTTGCAAGAAATGGGCGGGAAGCTGACCTTTATCTCCTCAGAGAGATCTGGAGTGAACTGCTGACGGGCCATGCTGCAGAGCTCGCGTGCCGGGGTCCTGGACGTCTGGTAGTGCAGATGCGCAAGGCCCTGGATGCGGGGCAATATCTCCATGACCTCCGCATCATCACGAACCTTGGGATGCTGGATGCGCGTTCCCCGGTCCTCTCTCCCTCGAGAGGAGGACGCTTTGTGCTTCTTGGTCGATGCTCTCCTTTCCCTCAGGGACACCTTGCCACGGGAGGGTGACTTCTCCTCTTCTACCCCTTTCTGTGTGTGCAGACATCCGCTGGGCGAGTCCGCCCGACTCCCCGGAGATATCCTTGGACTACTGGGGGAGCCCAATGCCTCTTTGGAGGAGGACTTCTTCACCAGCCTAGGGGGGAGTTTGTAGCCCATGGGGGACAGACGGCTCAGGGAAGTGTCAAGGTTTTGCCTGTCAACCTTGACACTGTCCCCCTTCCTGGCCAGCTCCAGCAGCACGTCCACGGTGGGGTTCAGGCTGCAGATTTCCTCCACCTCCCACAGCAGGTCGCTCCGCGTCACATCCTTGTAGGCGTCTCGCACCGCACCCATGATGGAGTCGGAGCAGGAGACGAGGAGCTCCACAAAGTCTCGTGTCTGGTACTTGAGTGACGACTTGAGTCGAAGCACCGTCAACGGCAAGGGGTTCTGTACGCACTGTAACGTAGACGGAAGAATCAGGCTTCTGTATGCACTGTAACGTAGATGGACGAATAAGGGTTCTGTCTGCACTGTAACGTAGCTGGAAGAATAAGGGTTCAGTATGCACTATAACGTAGATGGAAGAATAAGGGTTCTGTAATCACTATAACGTACATGGAAGAATAATGGTTCTGTTTGCACTGTAACGTAGATGGAAGAATAAGGATTCTGTATGCATTGTAACGTAGATGGAAGAATAAGGGTTGTGTATGCACTGTAACGTAGATGGAAGAATAAGGGTTCTGTATACATTGTAACGTAGATAGAAGAATAAGGTTCTGTCTGCACTGTAACGTAGATGGAAGAATAAGGGTTCTGTATGCACTGTAACGTAGATGGAAGAATAAGTAAGGGTTCTATATACACTGTAACGTAGATAGAAGAATAATGGTTCTGTATGCATTGTAACGTAGATGGAAGAATAAGGGTTCTGTATGCACTGTAACGTAGATGGAAGAATATGGGTTCTATATGCACTGTAACATATATGGAAGAATAAGGATTTTGTATGCATTATAACGTAGATGGAAGAATAAGGATTCTGTATGCACTGTAACGTAGATGGAAGAATAATGGTTCTGTATGCACTGTAACGTAGATGGAAGAATAAGAGTTCTGTTTGCACTGTAAAGTAGATGGAAGAATAAGGGTTCTATATGCACTATTACGTAGATGGAAGAATAGGGGTTCTATATGCATTCTAACGTAGATGTAAGAATAAGGGTTCTATATGTACTGTAACGTAGATGTAAGAATAAGGGTTCTATATGCACTGTAACGTAGATGGAAGAATAAGGGTTCTGTATGCACTGTTGTAGCGTAGATGGGGTAATAAGGGTTCTATATGCACTGTAACGTAGATGGAAGAATAAGGGTTCTGTATGCACTGTTGTAGCGTAGATGGGGTAATAAGGGTTCTGTATGCACTGTAACGTAGATGGAAGAACAAGGGTTCTGTATGTACTGTAACGTTGATGGAAGAATAAGGATTCTGTATGCATTGTAACGTAGATGAAAGATTAAGGGTTCTATATGTACTGTAACGTAGATGTAAGAATAAGGGTTCTATAAATTGCACTGTTGTAGCGTAGATGGGGAAATAAAGGTTCTATATGCACTGTAACGTAGATGGAAGAATAAGGGTTCTGTATGCACTGTAACGTAGATGTAAAAATAAGGGTTCTGTATACCCTGTAACGTAGATGGAAGAATCAGGCTTATGTATGCACTGTAACGTAGAATAAGGGTTCTGTATGCACTGTAACGTAGATGGAAGAATAAGGATTCTGTATGCACTATAACGCAAATGGAAGAATAAGGATTCTGTATGCACTGTAACGTAGATGGAAGAATAAGGGTTCTGTATGCACTGTAACGTAGATGGAAGAATAAGGGTTCTGTATACACTGTAACGTAGATTGAAGAATAAGGATTCTGTATGCACTGTAACATAGATGGAAGAATAAGGATAATGCATGCACGGTAACTTAGATAACGAATAAGAGTTCTGTATGCACTGTAACTTAGATGGAAGAATAAGGATTCTGTATGCACTGTAACGTAGATGGAAGAATAAGGGTTCTGTATGCACTGTAACGTAGATGGAAGAATAAGGGTTCTGTATGCACTGTAACGTAGATGGAAGAATAAGGGTTCTGTATGCAATGTAAAGAAGATGAAAGAATTAGGATTCTGTATGCACTGTAGCGTAGATGGAAGAATCAGGCTTCTCTATGCACTGTAATATACCTTGAAGAATAAGGATTCTCTATGCATTCTGGATGCGATCCAAACGGAAAATGAGAACGAGTTTTCTGCATTTGTTTAAATGGAGAGAGAGTTGAGAGAGATAGAGAGAGAGAGAGAGAGAGAGAGAGAGAGAGAGAGAGAGAGAGAGACAGAGAGACAGAGAGAGAGAGAGGTTTGGATTTTGATTGAGTTGCTTTTATTGAGGCCTACGACCCAAGTCAGTATTTAATATATTTATGAATTTACACATTAAAAATTATTATAGATCCGCAAGATATGTAATACAGCAATCCTTCATAGTGTTGTGTACAGTTTCTCCCTAACAAGGAACTGACGCAAGCGGCATAAACTCTCTGGAATGAGAACGAAAGAACGAACAAACGAATATGTCCGTACATGGTCATCTTACACTTTCAAGCTCATAGTTTATGCCAATTTTGGAGAGAGAGAGAGAGAGAGAGAGAGAGAGAGAGAGAGAAGAAAGAACAAAGAACAAACAAAGAAAGATGTTTCTGGTGTACTTGGAGAGAGGCAGAATCCATGCGAGGGAATGTGTGCTGAGGATCTGCAACGAGCTGTGTGTGCCTTGCTGTGGAATCTACAGGATGAAGGTTCTGCATACTTTGCAGTAGGCACTGCATAAATGAGTGTCGTGTTTGCAGTGAACTGGGGATTCTTGGAGATCCATGCATCGCACCTGCCACCCATGGCTCTGAGCTACAGCTCCAGGCATTCCCAATTTGCCTTATGTAGTTCGTAGAGCTCTCCTAGGCAGCTAGCCTGCTTCTTTCGCTGCATTCACATGCACCCACTTCACTCCTGAATCGCCCTTTCCATGGATTCCTCTCGCCCTCACAGCCAACTCACCCTTTCCGTCCTGCCGCTCAGGTCCTCCAGCAGCACATCCACCAATGTGTGCCAATCTGGCCCCAGCTTCTCGGTCAAGGCCTCCACAGGGTCAAGGTCGAATAGGTTCTGGAAGCGCTCCTTGACCTCGAGGCGATGCTTGTTGGACCTGCGCACCAGCGCTTCCGTCAGCACCAGCTCTACAGAGCGCCCGGTCTGCACCAGCTCCATCAGCATACGGGCATCATCGACCGCAGTGCGCTTGGCGTGCTTGTTGGGGCGTTCTCTGGAGAGGTGGTGGGAATCGTGCGTGAAGTTGGAGGCGGAGGTGGCAGTCTTCTCCGGCGTCCTCTGGTCACGTTTACGACGGCCAGCGGTCAGCTCTGGCGGGGCGCTTTCCTGGACCTTCTTCGCCTCCTCGCCCTAGTTTCCCTCTGACGCATCCTGTCCCGTTCGGAGTCCGTGTCGGGCCGCTCCCCAACCACACAGGGGCTCTCTCCTCCTCCATCTCCTGCGTCCTCAAAAATGAAGTCGTTGGAGAATCCGGCAAACCTGACGTTCTTCATCCTGTGGCTGGCAGCCTTCCTCCTCCCGCTGGGCAGTTTGCCCTTGACCTTGCAAAGATTCTCCTGGGCGGCCTCGGCCAGCGAGCCCTGGAAGTCTGGTTCCGAGACCTGCTCGTTATTGGCTTTCCGTCGCCTGGTGTGGGATTTGGCAATGCGAGCAAGGTCCTTCTTGTGCGACTTGTAATGCTGCTGAAGCGTGTGCACGCTGTAGTCCGACTTGGCCGCGGCGATCTTGTGGGAGATCCTCAGGTTGTCCTCGGCCACGGCCCTCTGCGACTGCTTGCGCTTCTGCTTCCTGGC
>JAWQFJ010017773.1:32500-45000 GCA_034096865.1 Theodoxus fluviatilis
AACAAAAAGCCTGAAATCGATGGCGGTGGCTGGTTTGCCAGATACAGTCGAGCGTGAGGTTGACTCTGTTGTTTAATGAAACTTTCAACCCTATAGTGAGTGCGGTTTTGGCCCTTCCGACTTGCTCAAACGAAAAGTCACGGGTCAAAATAGTGCTAAAAATCCGCCATCTTGTCGCTTGGGACACTTCTCCACCCGGCGCCTCAGTTGGTCATTGGAAGGATGACGACTTACTATGATAGGAGCGGCTTTAGTGTACACGTGCAATCCCATACTCTGGCTCACAGTCACCGGGGCGGGAGAGGAAGAGTCTACTTATGACGGGGGGGGGGGAACAAGACAAGACAAGACAAGGCAAAGCATGACAAGACAAGATGAGGCAAGACAAGAAGAGACAAGACAAGACGAGGCAAGACAAGACAAGGCGAGGCAAAGCATGACAAGACAAGACGAGGCAAGACAAGAAGAAATAGTATAAGACAAGATGAAGCAAGACAAGACAAGACAGGCAAAGCATGACAAGACAAGGCAAAGCAAAGCATGACAAGACAAGACGAGGCAAGACTTGTAAGAAGAAACAGTATAAGACAAGATAAAGCAAGACAAGACAAGACAGGCAAAGCATGACAAGACAAGGCAAAGCAAAGCATGACAAGACAAGATGAGGCAAGACAAGAAGAAACAAGACAGGACGAGGCAAGACAAGTCAAGACAAGACGAGGCAAAGCAAGACAAGACAAGACAAGACAAGACAAGACAAGACAAGACAAGTCAAGACAAGACAAGACAAGACAAGACGAGGCAAAGCAAGACAAGACAAGATGAGGCAAGACAAGACAAGTCAAGACAAGACAAGACAAGACAAGACGAGGCAAAGCAAGACAAGACAAGACAAGACAAGACGAGGCAAGACAAGCTATGACAAGACAAGGCAAGACAAGCTAAGACAAGACAAGGCAAGACAAGCTAAGACAAGACGAGGCAAAGCAAGACAAGACAAGACAAGACGAGGCAAAGCAAGACAAGTCAAGACAAGACAAGACAAGACAAGACAAGACAGGCAAAGCAAGACAAGACAAGATGAGGCAAGACAAGAAGAAACAAGACAAGATGAGGCAAGACAAGACAAGACAAGACAAGACAAGACAGGACAAGTCAAGACAAGACAAGATAAGACAAGACGAGGCAAAGCAAGACAAGACAAGACAAGATAAGACAAGACAAGACAAGACAAGACAAGTCAAGACAAGACAAGATAAGACAAGACGAGGCAAAGCAAGACAAGACAAGACAAGACGAGGCAAAGCAAGACAAGTCAAGACAAGACAAGACAAGACAAGACAAGACGAGGCAAAGCAAGACAAGACAAGATGAGGCAAGACAAGACAAGACAAGACAAGACAAGATGAGGCAAGACAAGACAAGACAAGACAAGACAAGGCTAGGCAAGACGAAGCCAGACTAGAAGAGGCAAAGGCCCACCACAGGAAGGACCGGCCTGCGTCCAAAGGAGGACAAAGCTACAAAGCTACAAAGCTACAAAGCTACAAAGCCACAAAGCTACAAAGCTACAAAGCTACAAAGCTACAAAGCTACAAAGCTACAAAGCTACAAAGCCACAAAGCTACAAAGCTACAAAGCTACAAAGCTACAAAGCCACAAAGCTACAAAGCTACAAAGCTACAAAGCTACAAAGCTACAAAGCTACAAAGCCACAAAGCTACAAAGCAACAAAGCTACAGAGCTACAAAGCCACAAAGCTACAAAGCTACAAAGCTACAAAGCTACAAAGCTACAAAGCTACAAAGCTACAAAGCTACAGAGCTACAAAGCAACAAAGCTACAGAGCTACAAAGCTACAAAGCTACAAAGCTACAAAGCTACAAAGCCACAAAGCTACAAAGCTACAAAGCAACAAAGCTACAAAGCTACAAAGCTACAAAGCTACAAAGCCACAAAGCTACAAAGCTACAAAGCTACAAAGCTACAAAGCCACAAAGCAACAAAGCCACAAAGCAACAAAGCCACAAAGCTACAAAGCCACAAAGCTACAAAGCCACAAAGCTACAAAGCTACAAAGCCACAAAGCTACAAAGCCACAAAGCTACAAAGCCACAAAGCTACAAAGCTACAAAGCCACAAAGCTACAAAGCCACAAAGCTACAAAGCCACAAAGCTACAAAGCCACAAAGCAACAAAGCAACAAAGCCACAAAGCTACAAAGCCACAAAGCTACAAAGCCACAAAGCTACAAAGCCACAAAGCAACAAAGCTACAAAGCTACAAAGCCACAAAGCAACAAAGCTACAAAGCTACAAAGCCACAAAGCAACAAAGCAACAAAGCAACAAAGCCACAAAGCAACAAAGCTACAAAGCCACAAAGCTACAAAGCAACAAAGCAACAAAGCTACAAAGCTACAAAGCCACAAAGCAACAAAGCTACAAAGCTACAAAGCCACAAAGCTACAAAGCCACAAAGCAACAAAGCCACAAAGCTACAAAGCCACAAAGCTACAAAGCCACAAAGCAACAAAGCAACAAAGCCACAAAGCTACAAAGCCACAAAGCTACAAAGCCACAAAGCTACAAAGCCACAAAGCAACAAAGCAACAAAGCTACAAAGCTACAAAGCCACAAAGCAACAAAGCTACAAAGCTACAAAGCCACAAAGCAACAAAGCAACAAAGCAACAAAGCCACAAAGCAACAAAGCTACAAAGCCACAAAGCTACAAAGCCACAAAGCAACAAAGCAACAAAGCTACAAAGCTACAAAGCCACAAAGCAACAAAGCTACAAAGCTACAAAGCCACAAAGCTACAAAGCTACAAAGCTACAAAGCTACAAAGCTACAAAGCTACAAAGCTACAAAGCTACAAAGCTACAGAGCTACAAAGCAACAAAGCTACAGAGCTACAAAGCTACAAAGCTACAAAGCTACAAAGCTACAAAGCAACAAAGCAACAAGCACCAGACAAGTGCTTGTGGCTGTCTGAAGGAGGAGACCCATCATGCAACAGGTCAACAGGAAGCAGGGTGCCTGCCTACTTAGCCTAGGCCCCCGCGTACGTTTTCAGATCTGGTCTCCACACTGTTGGAATCTCCTCAGACGGAACAACACAGCGAGAACCGATGTTAGTTATCGACGGCCTACCCTCTCCCATCCTTGCCCGCGTCAGACCCAACCATGCAGTGATCACAATCTGCATTCTGTTCTGGGACTATTCGGGACTTATCGTCCGTTTCCGTTGGCAGATCTCGTGTTGTAAGGCTGGGACTATTCTGGACTTATCGTCCGTTTCCGTTGGCAGATCTCGTGTTGTAAGGCGCGGATTACTTTACTACATATCGCAACTCACGTGGTTCTCTTTGCAAAAGATTTCCCTCTAAGTGCATTTCACGCAATGACAAGGAACCCATCATGCAAGATGTATCCCCAGTTGCAAACGTGCGGTACTTTCTGAGAGCGATATGTATCATTTTCTGTAAATGTGCATGCACAGAAGGGAAGATTTCAAGAGGAATTGGAAGGCTGCAGGGAAATGATGATTTGCACTTACCATCAGGTATGTGGTACTCGAAAAGATTTATCAAAAACATGCAATGTCGCTTCTCGCCACCCATAAGCACGATGACTCATACAATGACGTCATACAGCGTTCGTCTGTGTTTATCTCTGCCAACGCTCAGTTCTTGGCTTCCGACCTTGAAACTGGATGAACATGAAACATGGGCGCAGCAAAAACCAACAGCTCAGAGCAAGGGTTACAAAACTCAGATTGTCGTGCGCAATACTGAAAGACTTCAGACGACAACAAGAACATCCCACTCGTAGGATCGTCCAATCACGTTTGCCCCCCCCCCCCCCCCCCCCCCCGCCCCCCCCCCCCCCCCCCCGCAGTGACCTATGTAACCCTATTTGAAGATCTCTTCGATCGGTACTTTCGTATGGTATTTAAAACCTCTTCGGCCGTGTTTAAATGGCTGACAATTACTAGTGCCTCTTGTGAAGCTTACTTGAGGTCTGGGAAAGAACTGATGTGTCGGTGGCTGCAGGACTAAAGGGGGGACGGGGGGGGGGGGGGAGGGGGTCGAGGGTGGGAGGGTAGGGGGGGGGGGTTAGATCCAATGAGAGGAGTGGTCATACATGAGAATACTTATTTGTGCCCATTCTAGCCCACTAGAGACTTCTCCCGCCGGCGAAAGTCTCTAGCACAGTTCATATCACGTGATGGAAGGATTCCGTCCGAAATATGCAAATAGAGGTCACACGAGAGGCTTGTGGGATAGCCATCTGCTCCCTGATATGCGCCGTTAAAATAGTTCTAAGACGATTTCGCACAAAACTCATAAATTACGCTTGTTGAGGCAATAAACAAGCGTTTATTGATAAAATAGCATGTTTGTGTTGAAATGGAAACAAGGTGTTACATCTGAATGATTTCTGTAAAAGGTGGGATAAAATAGTATCCGGAGCTAACTATTTTTGGCGCAATGCTGTAATGCGAAGGGTCAAGTCTATTACGCATTCATTGCGAACTGCGTCAGAGTCAATACTGACTCGGGTTCACAGAATGACTTGTGCCTTGCTGGGAGAGTTGTTTGTTTGTTTGATGAAAGTGACCTCTACTCAAGGGTGTTTTGACAAATAGAAGCCCTCCCCGAGTCACGGGAATGCCCATTCTAGTCCACTAGAGACTTCACTGATGACTCGGGTTCACAGGATAGGGAATACCTTGCAAGGAGGCCAGGAAACTCATTCAACGCTGGCGTCTTCGCTTGCGCTATCTATGGGCGCGTTTGTTGGGCGTAGAATCTCGAGATAATCTCGAGGGCTAGGCGTTGCCTACGTTTTTCGCTCATTAGCCGTAGGTGCGTCTCGCTCGCCCTCGACTAGCCACCGAGACGAGTCACTTGCCTAACAAACGCGCCCTATGTCACGTGACTACTCGACACATAATGGCATGGTCTTCCGTCCATCCATCCTTTCCACGCCCTAGCCCCTCACCAGCAAACCTCCTCCTCCACTTCCCAGCAAGAGCGCCGGACAAGCTGGGTGATGGTTAGACTCCTGGGTCTAACTGCAGACGAGGCAGAGTGCATAGTGAATCCGAGCAGCCTCGCAGTATGAAGTGCGTTTCCTAGTCAAATATTTCTCAAGAATCTCGCAGGAAACTCGAGGGCTAGGTGTTGCCCACGGCGTCTCGTTCACAAGGAGGATGGATGGATGGATGGATGGATGGATGGATACTGTTTTAAGGCCTATCAGCATTTGAAGGCTATGTAAGGCCATTAAGCACGAAAATCACTGGAACAGTTTCAGAGTAAACGTAATCCAGTCACAGTGTCCCTAGGTATTCGCCTCTTACGAATCGCGTAGGGAGACGCGGTGGGTCAACTCTTACCCCGAACCCACAGGAGGATTCACAAGGAGGCACTTGCTGCCAAGGAGGGTGGCCGAGGTAGCTCCGAAGGTACCTCGCCGCGTCTAGCTGCAGAGGCCCGGATGAACCAAAATGGCGGAGACCGTGCCAATTGGGTTGCCGTTCATAGACGGCAGTGTCTGTAATGTGCTTCTCACTGTCCGAGAATGGTAAAGTGTCCGTACACGGAAGTATTTGCTGTTCGAGTGTTCATTTGCATATTTTCAGGAGTATGTGTGTAGGTTATTTCTGGACAAACACTTGAAAACTGTTTATCGTTCACATAGACGAAGCATCGTACATGTCCACTCTCTGAATTATGTCTCTTGAACTGATCGCAGTGTATGGAGGCACAACATTTTCGACGAAATTGTCTACAATTGAACCTGAGTTGATTTCTTTCTTTGAAAAAGTTCCCTTGCCATTCGATATGACACGATGGTGAAAAACTGCTGTGATATCTATATCGTCAGTTGTTTCGCCTATCGGCAACTTCTTCACTTCTTCACCGACTCTCGCGCCAGGACGCGGCCATGTTCTCTCGAACTTCCGCCTTGCCAATTGATGATTGGCTGTTTCTTCTACGTCATTCGATGCTTGCCTCGCCCTCGCCTTGCCCTCGAGAAATCTAGCATAGGCAACACGCCCATGAAGTCTCTCGGTGTTGTTGATCCACTGAGGCAGACGAGTTCAAGGACAAGGTCAAGGCCACACACCCCCACCCCATCCCACTCCACCCCGCCCCCGCACCCGACAACGATTAAACGGCTGATTTTATTTTCTTTGTGTGAGAAGCGTTTTATGAAATGTCGACATTGTGAGCATCCCCACCCAACACGGGTCGTCGCCTTGTGCTCTGTCAAGTCGAGTACTTGGGACTTGGGGCATCCGAGGAAGATGCTGGAGAAGTACGCTCAGGCAAGCACGAAGTCAGATGCTTGCACGCAAAACATGTGACGTAGTGCAAGTCTCGTGAAGGTTCTAGAACGCACGGGAACATAGTAGCGCAATCGGGCTGTTTACATCAGCCTCTCCGTGCATGCTGTTGCCTGGCAACGCGGCGGAGAGGGGCTAAATTTGTCTTGGCTGTGTCACGTGACGTCATTCGTGAAGCTTTGTGGCGACCGAGTAGATCGTACATGGTTCCCGAAATTTCTGAAACTTGTGTAAATGTAAATGTAAATGTATATGTAAATGTATATGTATATGTATATGTAAATGTATATGTATATGTAAATGTAAATGTATATGTAAATGTATATGTATATAAGCAGGGGCGACACGAGACAGAGGGAGAGCACACGACAGAGGGAGAAAACCTGTGTAAATGTAAATGTATATAAGCAGGGGCGACACGAGACAGAGGGAGAGCACACGACAGAGGGAGAGCACACGACAGAGGGAGAGCACACGACAGAGAGACAGACACACGACAGAGGGAGAGCACACGACAGAGGGAGAGCACACGACAGAGAGACAGACACACGACAGAGGGAGAGCACACGACAGAGGGAGAGCACACGACAGAAGGAGAGCACACGACAGAGGGGGAGCACACGACAGAGGGAGAGCACACGACAGAAGGAGAGCACACGACAGAGGGGGAGCACACGACAGAGGGAGAGCACACGACAGAGGGAGAGCACACGACAGAGGGAGAGCACACGACAGAGGGAGAGCACACGACAGAGCTAAGGTGAGAGCTTCACAGGAAGATAAGCGAGTGTGATCGAATTCTCAGCGGCATTGAGCGTAGAGTGAAGTTGTTACGACGATACTGATTATCGATTGTCACCGCTGTGTATCGACCACTGGGTGAATAAAGTTTGATCAAAAACGACCACCGGAGAACCCCTCTAGGACAGGTCTATTGCGAAGAGAAGAGCGCAATGCAAGCGTAGTGAAGGTGCTGGAATGAGCTAGGATGTCGTGGTGGTTTGGAGGCCTTGCACCAGTCTCCTCAACCTTTTTTGTTGCTTAGTTATGTGACGTAGTCAGGGTGAAATCGTCTTTTGAAGTGTCACGTGACGTCGTTTCGAGCTGCTTCCAGAGAGTCGAGAGGATTCTTGTTGATGTGGAGTGTAGAAAGCGCGAGCGCGGGCGTGAGAGAGAGAGAGAGAGAGAGAGAGAGAGAGAGAGAGAGAGAGAGAGAGAGAGAGAGAGAGAGAGAGAGAGAGAGAGGCAGAGAGAGAGGAGAGAGAGAGAGAGAGAGAGAGAGAGAGAGAGAGAGAGAGAGAGAGAGAGAGAGAGAGAGAGAGAGAGAGAGGCAGAGAGAGAGGCAGAGAGAGAGAGAGAGAGAGAGAGAGAGAGAGAGAGAGAGAGAGAGAGAGGCAGAGAGAGAGAGAGAGAGAGAGAGAGAGAGAGAGAGAGAGAGAGAGGCAGAGAGAGAGGAGAGAGAGAGAGAGAGAGAGAGAGAGAGAGAGAGAGAGGCAGAGAGAGGCAGAGAGAGAGGCAGAGAGAGAGGCAGAGAGAGAGAGAGAGAGAGAGAGAGAGAGAGAGAGAGAGAGAGAGAGAGAGAGTGAGCAACTGTAACAAGAAAGCAGCGGTAGCAAGAAGCAGCAAGAGGAGAAGCAGGAGGAGCAGAAGCAGGAGTAGAAGCAGGAGAAAAAACAGGAGGAGCAGAAGCAGAAGCAGGAGCAGGAGCAGGAGCAGGAGGAGAAACAGGAGGAGCAGAAGCAGAGGCAGGAAGAACCGAAGCAGGAGGAGCAGAGAGAGCAGAGAGAGCAGGAGGAGCAGAAGCAGAAGCAGGAGGAGCAGAAGCAGGAGGAGCAGAAGCATTAGAAGCAGGAGGAGAAACAGGAGGAGCAGAAGCAGAAGCAGGAGGAGAAACAGGAGGAGCAGAAGCAGGAGGAGCAGAAGCAGGAGGAGCAGAAGCAGGAGGAGCAGAAGCAGGAGGAGAAACAGGAGGAGCAGAAGCAGTAGAAGCAGGAGGAACAGAAGCAGGAGGAGCAGAAGCAGTAGAAAAAACAGGAGGAGCAGAAGCAGAAGCAGGAGCAGGAGCAGGAGCAGGAGGAGAAACAGGAGGAGCAGAAGCAGAGGCAGGAAGAACCGAAGCAGGAGGAGCAGAAGCAGAAGCAGGAGGAGCAGAAGCAGGAGGAGCAGAAGCAGGAGGAGCAGAAGCAGGAGGAGCAGAAGCAGTAGAAGTAGAAGCAGGAGGAGAAACAGGAGGAGCAGAAGCAGTAGAAGCAGGAGGAGAAACAGGAGGAGCAGGAGCAGAAGCAGGAGCAGGAGGAGAAACAGGAGGAGCAGGAGGAGAAACAGGAGGAGCAGAACAGGAGCAGAAGCAGGAGGAGCAGAGATAAAGCAGAAGCAGCAGAGATAGAGGAGAAGTTTGACACTCAAGCAAACACGGGATAGAAAATATAACATTTTAACAGTTTGTCTTTTTAATTTAAAATGACACAGACCGTTGCTGAATCAAACAATACCAATGTCACAGAGGAGTCTAAACGGTTCACGAATGATAGATATGTCACTTGCTTTTATTTGCTACAGGACTGGTCAAAGCATTACACACACCCCTGGAAAAATCACACAGCTCGTTTATAAACATCTTCGTTCTTTGCCACCCAGACCATTAGTAAAATGATGTCAGTGTACGACAATCAGCAGAGCACAGCTATTGGATGATGGACAATTTTCTCTGCGTAAAGACGTTCATTCACCACACAAAAACATACCAAGAGACAGGTATTCTTCTCAGGAAAATGCAAACGCCCACAGTTGAAAAACAAAGAAACAAACAAAAACTGTCAAAATATCAAAAAAACATAGGAGAATATTCAAACGAAAATGTCTTGACTAAATACTGGAAAACAAACCCGAGGGCAGACAAAATGACGGTTTAAACTGCACACATGCCTGAGGTATCGCGTCTCTCTCTTCGTTTCTAATAGAAGGTTGCCCTCCCAGCTAAACCTCATTGTCGAACACACACACACACGCACACACACACGGACGTAGGCTATACATTCTCTTAAAAACAAACACACATACACACACACACACAAGCAGTACACACTCTTACACACCACCACCATCATCATCATCATTGCTTTGCTTCGTTTACGAAGATCTGAAACACTGATACACTCTTACACACACACACACACACATTACATACACATTTCTTGTCTGTATGTTGGCGTCAACAACGTTACGACCATGCATAGGACTGACGAGGCTAGATCTGCTCCATTCTAGTAAACTAGAGATTTCGCCTACCGGCAAAAGTGTCTCTAGCACAGTTCACATCACGTGATGGAAGGTTTTTGGCCAATTTATGCAAGCGGAGGTCACACGAGAGGCTTGTGGGATAGCCGATGTGCTCACTGACATACACCGTTAAAGTAGTTCTAAGACTATTTCGCACAAAACTCTTAACTTACTCTTGTTGAGACAACAAACAAGAGTTTATTCGATACAATAAAATGTTTGTGTTGAAATGGAACCAAGTTTTGACATCTGAATGATTTCTGTAAAAAGTGGAGAGAAAAATAGTATCAGAACGAACTATTTTGGGCGCAAGGCTGTAATGCCAAGGGTCAAGCCTATTACGCATTCATTGCGAACTGTGCCAGAGTCAATACTACTGACTCGGGTTTACAGAATGGATCTGCTCACGAAAGGTTTTGGACAAGGAAGGCAGGAAGTGATGGCTGGCAGCTTTGGGTTACAAGCTCGGGCTTTCTTGACCTGCCGCTTTGCTCAGCTGTGGTGGTCCTGTTGGCCTCGCATGTCATGAGAGCCCTGGTGGACAGGAGCGCCAACTCGCTGTCCTGAGCATTCTCTTCCCGTGTGTTAAGGTCGACTTGAAAGGTCTTCAAGGAAGACTTCAAGAAGTCCTTGAAGCACTCCTTCCGGTCTCCCTATGTGTTAACCTCGCTGTAGCTCAACACACACACACACACACACATACACACAAACACACACATACATGCCCACAGACACACACACACACACTCATTCACACACACATATACACAAACGCACAAACACACTCATTCACACACACACTCATTCACACACACACACACACACACACACACTCACACACAAACATACACACACACACACAACAAAGACACCGACAGAATACATATTTCATCTACATCATAAGATAGGAGAAAATCGAATACAGACTCCTCTGAAATTTTCTAAGTCAAGAAAACAGTGCCCCGTTCTAATCCCAAACGGGAGACCCTGTGATTTCAACTCAACAACGAACAAGGCAAGACATCCCATTGCACTATCCACGTCAGTTCCAATCAAGGACTACCGACTTTGTTTGTTTTTTTTCTTGTGTTCACATAACAAATGCTGTAAAACATTTAACAACAAGCCAAGTCAACACTCTCCGTGTAGAATTTTCCAACTTTTCTGTCCCATCCTCATCCTATCCTCCGACTTTTTGTCTGTTGCAGAGGAAGATTGCTGAACTGCATCTTTCATTTTCCCGTCTGTCTCCTCTCTGGCAAGTTTGTCCATACCATTGTTTCCTCCAACTCCCGTCTGTTGCACAAGAAGATCGTTGTAGTGTATTTTTCGATTTTCCATCTGCCTCCTCCTCCCTTCTGAAACTTCTATGCACATCTGTCCAGGCTGCCAAACTTTCTAGCCTTCTTCACCAAGTCTCATGCATTTGATGTCTCACACTCCACTCCCAGGCGTCTGCATGTGTCAAGTCCTTCCTCTACAACATGAGCAGTCAGCTCATACACACATGGATTTGACCGTCTCCTCTTAACTGCCTTATCTTCAAGTCCATCAACACATCATTAACCCTGGTTCCATTTTGCCACTGCTTGCATAAGGATTAATAAACCCTACAAGTGTCACAGTCCGTAAATTTTGACTAAATTTCCTGTTCAGTGGCGGCTCCGGCCAAAAAATATATTTCCATTTTGTCAAGCATCAACAGTTCAAAACAGAACGAGGTCACAGCAGCTCAGGCCAAGCGACTGCTGAGAGGAAAATTCTGCAAAAATGTCAGCCCTGTAAACTGCAAGGGTTGTGGCACAGTGTGACCTGATTAGCTTCTGCAGGAATCGGTGCAACTGCAAGTAATACTTCAGTCTTGAACACACCACCATCCACAGCACAGCATCGATCACATTGGCACTTTTTCGGTACTGGTTGTCAGCAGTTTCACACACACACACACACACACACTAACACACACACAAACATGCACACACACACACACATACATGCACACACACACACACATATACACACACACACAAACATGCATGCACACACACACACACACAAACATGCATGCACACACACACACACATACATGCATGCACACACACACATACATGCATGCACACACACACACACACTCACACACACACGCATGCACACACACGCATGCCCTGGAAAAGAGTGAAAGCTACATCTTTCTCTGAGAATATGAGAGGTACAATGCAATCTCTTTATTTTCCTGGCATCCTGTATAAGAGAAGTGAAACCAACATCTTTGTGCATCACCTGTCCTTGTGGACAAGAGTCTTTGATCCTGGAAGTGCCTCTTTAACTGTACTCTCCCTGTATGTTTCCCTGTACGTCTCCCTGTATGTTTCCCTGTACGTTTCCCTGTACGTTTCCCTGTATGTCTCCCTGTACGTTTCCCTGTATGTTTCCCTGTATGTCTCCCTGTACGTTTCCCTGTACGTTTCCCTGTACGTTTCCCTGTACGTTTCCCTGTATGTCTCCCTGTATGTTTCCTTCACTGTATGCAGTCACTTATAGTGCATGATCTCTCTATTACTCTAAGAACTTTCTTTCACCCTCCTTTCCTGCCTTTCCATACATAGTTCTCTCTCTCTCTCTCTCTCTCCTCTCTCTCTCTCTCTCTCTCTCTCTCTCTCTCTCTCTCTCTCTCTCTCTCTCTCTCTCTCTCTCTCTCTCTCTCTCTCTCTCTCCAGAATTGGATCATGTTTTGGTGCAATCAGTTTCTGTTGTACCAAGCGTTGCAAACCTAGATCCTTAGCAGTGAATTCATCTCAAGTACTAGCTGCGACATAGTGTACATGTACTTCATAGGCACAGCTTCATGATATCCAAGTATCCC
>JAWQFJ010017773.1:55000-67500 GCA_034096865.1 Theodoxus fluviatilis
GTAAGGGGGGGGGTGTGTGTGTGTGTGAGTGTGTGTATGTGTGAGAGTGTGTGTGTAAGATGTGTGTGTGTGTGTATGTATGTATGTGTGTATGTTTGTGAGGTGTGTTTGTGTGTGTGTGTGACAGAGAGGGGCCTACCATGTGACACGTGACAGAGAGGGTGCCTACCATGAGACATGTGTGACAGAGAGGGTGCCTACCATGTGACATGTGACAGAGGGACCTACCATGTGACATGTGTGACAGAGGAACCTACCATGTGACACGTGACAGAGAGGTGCCTACCATGTGGCATGTGTGACAGAGGGGCCTACCATGAGACATGTGTGACAGAGAGGGTGCCTACCATGTGACATGTGTGACAGAGGGACCTACCTTGTGACATGTGTGACAGAGAGACCTACCGTGTGACAATTGACAGAGGGGCCTACCATGTGACACGGGACAGAGAGGGTGCCTACCATGTGACATGTGTGACAGAGGGATCTACCTTGTGACATGTGTGACAGAGAGACCTACCGTGTGACAATTGACAGAGGGGCCTACCATGAGACATGTGTGACAGAGAGGGTGCCTACCATGTGACATGCGTGACAGAGGGACCTACCGTGTGACATGTGACAGAGGGGCCTACCATGTGACATGTGACAGAGAGGGGCCTACCATGTGACATGTGTGACAAAGAGGGCCTATTACGTGACATGTGTGATAAAGAGGGGCCTACCATGTGACATGTGTTACAGAGAAGGGCCTACCATGTGACATGCGTGACAGAGAGGGGCCTACCATGTGACGCTTGAGGGTGCAGGAGACGCTGAAGCTCTTGTGACAGATGTCGCAGGAGAAGGGGCGCTCCTTGGAGTGGGTGCGCATGTGCGTGGTCAGGCTGCTCCGCTTGGCAAAGACTTTGTGGCACGTCAGGCACTGGTGACCCTTGCCCCGCATCTGTAATGAGGCTTGCAGTGTTAGTCTGGCACTGGTGACCCTTGCCCCGCATCTGTAATGAGGCTTGCAGTGTTAGTCTGGCACTGGTGACCCTTGCCCCGCATCTGTAATGAGGCTTGCAGTGTTAGTCTGGCACTGGTGACCCTTGCCCTGCATCTGTAATGAGGCTTGCAGTGTTAGTCTGGCACTGGTGACCCTTGCCCCGCATCTGTAATGAGGCTTGCAGTGTTAGTCTGGCACTGGTGACCCTTGCCTCGCATCTGTAATGAGGCTTGCAGTGTTAGTCTGGCACTGGTGACCCTTGCCCCGCATCTGTAATGAGGCTTGCAGTGTTAGTCTGGCACTGGTGACCCTTGCCCCGCATCTGTAATGAGGCTTGCAGTGTTAGTCTGGCACTGGTGACCCTTGCCCCGCATCTGTAATGAGGCTTGCAGTGTTAGTCTGGCACTGGTGACCCTTGCCCTGCATCTGTAATGAGGCTTGCAGCTTTAGTCTAGTATCCATGGAGTGACTCCTTTGATCATTCTCTACAAAAATCTCTGTGACAAAAATTATGTGTGAACTCTTTGCCCTGCATCTGTAATGTGAAGTCAACAGTCAGTCTGCCATTCATAAAGTGATTTCTTGATTCTCTACATTCTATAATATAAAGATTATAGCAGAATCTCTGTCAACGTAAAATCCTCACTCTCCATACATCTGCAGTGTGCGGTTTAAAAAAGAAACATCCATGAAAAACAACTTCAAGGAATTAAGTCAATTAAGTTTGGGCAGAATCTATGTCAGAATTAACCTGCATGCCCCACAGCTGTGAGGTACAGTTTACAATATGTCCTCACTCATTAAGTCTTGCTGCTCAAGAGAGATTCACAATGGCATCCTCTTGCGACGTTTGATGAGTAGGTACGTGTTGTGTTTCGGCAAGCAGTTAATTGCTACATGTGCACTGGGCTCATGCGTACACAACAGTTTGAACTCACAGCTGAATCTACCTGCTCTGACTCAGTCCCATTGCCCCCTGGTTGCCTCTGTGGCTGCTTGAGGCCGCCCCTGGCTGAGCTACTGGAGCAGGCCCCTGGCTGAGCTACTGGAGCAGGCCCCTGGCTGAGTTACAGGAGCAGGCCCCTGGCTGAGCTACTGGAGCAGGCCCCTGGCTGAGCTACTGGAGCAGGCCCCTGGCTGAGCTACAGGAGCAGGCCCCTGGCTGAGCTACTGGAGCAGGCCCCTGGCTGAGCTACTGGAGCAGGCCCCTGGCTGAGTTACAGGAGCGGGCCCCTGGCTGAGCTACTGGAGCAGACCCCTGGCTGAGCTACAGGAGCAGGCCCCTGGCGGAGCTACTGGAGCAGGCCCCTGGCTGAGCTACTGGAGCAGGCCCCTGGCTGAGCTACTGGAGCAGGCCCCTGGCTGAGCTACTGGAGCAGGCCCCTGGCTGAGCTACTGGAGCAGGCCCCTGGCTGAGCTACAGGAGCAGGCCCCTGGCTGAGCTACTGGAGCAGGCCCCTGGCTGAGCTACTGGAGCAGGCCCCTGGCTGAGCTACAGGAGCAGGCCCCTGGCTGAGCTACTGGAGCAGACCCCTGGCTGAGCTACTGGAGCAGGCCCCTGGCTGAGCTACAGGAGCAGGCCCCTGGCTGAGCTACTGGAGCAGGCCCCTGGCTGAGCTACTGGAACAGGCCCCTGGCGGAGCTACTGGAGCAGGCCCCTGGCTGAGCTACTGGAGCAGGCCCCTGGCTGAGCTACTGGAGCAGACCCCTGGCTGAGCTACTGGAGCAGGCCCCTGGCTGAGCTACTGGAGCAGGCCCCTGGCTGAGCTACTGGAGCAGGCCCCTGGCTGAGCTACTGGAGCAGGCCCCTGGCTGAGCTACTGGAGCAGGCCCCTAGCTAAGCTACTGGAGCAGGCCCCTGGCTGAGCTACTGGAGCAGGCCCCTGGCTGAGCTACTGGAGCAGGCCCCTGGCTGAGCTACTGGAGCAGGCCCCTGGCTGAGCTACTGGAGCAGGACCCTGGCTGAGCTACTGGAGCAGGCCCCTGGCTGAGCTACTGGAGCAGGCCCCTGGCTGAGCTACTGGAGCAGGCCCCTGGCTGAGCTACTGGAGCAGGCCCCTGGCTGAGCTACTGGAGCAGGCCCCTGGCTGAGCTACTGGAGCAGGCCCCTGGCTGAGCTACTGGAGCAGGCCTCTGGCTGAGCTACTGGAGCAGGCCCCTGGCTGAGCTACTGGAGCAGGCCCCTGGCTGAGCTACTGGAGCAGGCCCCTGGCTGAGCTACTGGAGCAGGCCCCTGGCTGAGCTACTGGAGCAGGTCCCTGGCTGAGCTACTGGAGCAGGCTTCTGGCTGAGCTACTGGAGCAGGCCCCTGGCTGAGCTACTGGAGCAGGCCCCTGGCTGAGCTACTGGAGCAGGCCCCTGGCTGAGCTACTGGAGCAGGCCCCTGGCTGAGCTACAGGAGCAGGCCCCTGGCTGAGCTACTGGAGCAGGCCCCTGGCTGAGCTACTGGAGCAGGACCCTGGCTGAGCTACTGGAGCAGGCCCCTAGCTGAGCTACTGGAGCAGGCCCCTGGCTGAGCTACTGGAGCAGGCCCCTGGCTGAGCTACTGGAGCAGGCCCCTAGCTGAGCTACTGGAGCAGGCCCCTGGCTGAGCTACTGGAGCAGGTCCCTGGCTGAGCTACTGGAGCAGGCTTCTGGCTGAGCTACTGGAGCAGGCCCCTGGCTGAGCTACTGGAGCAGGCCCCTGGCTGAGCTACTGGAGCAGTAGTGGGCTGCATATGAGCCTACTACACGGTAGTGGGCCACTAAATCGGAAATTCCCCACTAAATTGCGAAGGAAGGTCTGCATGAAAGCTCACTACGCGTAGTTACCTCCTAAGTTTGCCACTAAACGACCCAAAATGTAGTGGTGCTCTGTATCAGCACTACACGGCTACTTTATGCGATATTCAATGGCGGACCTCTCTCTCGGTTCGCACACAAAACGCTGTATCATGGGATACTAGCAACCCATCCAAAGAAAATGTAAGCCATGAACAGCATTAATTTATCAAAGCTGTATGTTGAATGCATCACTAGGTCGTTAAAGCGCGAATATTTTACAAATGGGAATGGAGGTCAACGCGTTTTTCAAGCTAAGGCGCCAAGCCTCCCGCACCAGCACTAGGGGGTGAGAAAGCGGCCTTGCGCGCTTATCAGCCACAAGCACAGATAGCCGTCCCCTACACCCCCTGCCTGACCCCCCACCAGGAAGGACGAGAGGGGAGATGAGGGGTTTCAGCCATCCCCTTTGATTCTACGCATGCGCATTAGATGGGATATCCCGGATAAAAATAAAATTTTTATCTGGGTCAGTTACTTCGTTGTAGCGACCAAGTATGCTCTCATGCAGACCTTGCTGTGGTAGTGGGAAACAACTCAAATCTGTTAACAACGAAGTAGACAACTACGACGTAGTTACCCCATAAAATAGTAGGTTCATATGCAGCCCACCACAGGCCCCTAGCTACTGGAGCAGGCCCCTAGCTGAGCTACTGGAGCAGGCCCCTGGCTGAGCTACTGGAGCAGGTCCCTGGCTGAGCTACTGGAGCAGGCTTCTGGCTGAGCTACTGGAGCAGGTCCCTGGCTGAGCTACTGGAGCAGGCTTCTGGCTGAGCTACTGGAGCAGGCCCCTGGCTGAGCTACTGGAGCAGGCCCCTGGCTGAGCTACTGGAGCAGGCCCCTGGCTGAGCTACTGGAGCAGGCCCCTGGCTGAGCTACAGGAGCAGGCCCCTGGCTGAGCTACTGGAGCAGACCCCTGGCTGAGCTACTGGAGCAGGCCTCTGGCTGAGCTACAGGAGTAGGCCCCTGGCTGAGCTACTGGAGCAGGCCCCTGGCTGAGCTACTGGAGCGGGCCCCTGGCTGAGTTACAGGAGCAGGCCCCTGGCTGAGCTACTGGAGCAGACCCCTGGCTGAGCTACTGGAGCAGGCCCCTGGCTGAGCTACTGGAGCAGGCCCCTAGCTGAGCTACTAGAGCAGGCCCCTGGCTGAGCTACTGGAGCAGGCCCCTGGCTGAGCTACTGGAGTGAGCTACTGGAGCAGGCCCCAAAAACCCAGCAGCCAGGGGGTCCGGCTTACAAGGGGGGCATCGAACGGCTCCAACTGTATGCAGCATTCACAGGCAGCAAGGAGTCTGTGAAGTGACCAGGGGCTTGCTACCAGAAGAGGAAGGTCAGTGGACCGGTGTGCCACATCCCCCTTGACTCCTACACTGCTTTACATCATTTTGCTGGCACCAACACACACACACAATTATGTCATGACATATAAATACACATGTAGACATGCAAACACAGACACACACACACACACACAAAGCACACTTACACACCAACAACACAGAACTCACCTTGCGTTTGCCCTGAATGCGGGGGGAGGAGTGATGGGCAGGAGCGGTGGAGGGGGGAGGGGGGAGGATGGCCTCATCGCCCCCCTTGCACACCTCACACTGACAGTCAGAGGGGGCCTCGTGCAGGTGGCGGTGCTTCTGCAGCATCTCCTCATTGATGAAGCCTTTTTGGCACACCTGTCATCAGTATTGGCACACCTGTCATTAGCATTGACACACCTGTCATTAGCACTGTAACATCTGTCATCAGTATTGGCACACCTGTCATCAGTATTGGCACACATGTCATTAGCATTGGCACACCTCATTAGCATTGTCACACCTGTCATTAGCATTGGCACACCTGTCATCAGCATTGGCACACCTGTCATCAGCATTGGCACACCTGTCATCAGCATTGGCACACCTGTCATTAGTATTGGCACACCTGTCATCAGCATTGGCACACCTGTCATCAGTATTGGCACACCTGTCATCAGCATTGGCACACCTGTTATCAGTATTGGCACACCTGTCATCACCATTGGCACACCTGTCATCAGGATTGGCACACCTGTCATTAGCACTGTAACACATGTCATCAGCATTGGCACACCTGTCATCAGTATTGGCACACCTGTCATCAGTTTTGGCAACCTGTCATCAGCATTGGCACACCTGTCATTAGCATTGGCTTACCTGTCATCAGCATTGGCACACCTGTCATCAGCATTGGCACACCTGTCATTAGCATTGGCACACCTGTCATCAGCATTGACACACCTGTCATCAGCATTGGCACACCTGTCATTAGCATTGGCACACCTGTCATCAGCATTGGCACACCTGTCATCAGTATTGGCACACCTGTCATTGGCATTGGCACACCTGTCATCAGCATTGGCACACCTGTCATTAGCATTGGCACACCTGTCATCAGCATTGACACACCTGTCATCGGCATTGGCACACCTGTCATCGGCATTGGCACACCTGTCATCAGCATTGGCACACCTGTCATTAGCATTGGCACACCTGTCATCAGCATTGGCACACCTGTCATCGGCATTGGCACACCTGTCATCGGCATTGGCACACCTGTCATCGGCATTGGCACACCTGTCATCGGCATTGGCACACCTGTCATCAGCATTGGCACACCTGTCATCAGTATTGGCACACCTGTCATCGGCATTGTCACACCTGTCATTGGCATTGGCACACCTGTCATCGGCATTAGCACACCTGTCATCAGCATTGGCATACCTGTCAATAGCATTGGCACACCTGTCGTCAGCATTGGCACACCTGTCATCGGCATTGGCACACCTGTCATAAGCATTGGCACACCTGTCATCGGCATTGGCACACCTGTGATCAGTATTGACACACCTGTCATCAGCATTGGCACACCTGTCATCAGTATTGGCACACCTGTCATCAGCATTGGCACACCTGTCATCAGCATTGCCACACCTGTCATTGGCATTGGCACATCTGTCATCAGCATTGGCACACCTGTCATTAGCATTGGCACACCTGTCATCAGCACTGTAACACCTGTCATTAGCATTGGCACACCTGTCATCAGTATTGGCACACCTGTCATCAGCATTGGCACACCTGTCATCAGCATTGGCACACCTGTCATCAGCATTGGCACACCTGTCATCAGCATTGGCACACCTGTTTTTAGCATTGGCACACCTGTCATTGGCATTGGCACACCTGTCATCAGCATTGGTATACCTGTCATCAGCATTGGCACACCTGTCATCAGCATTGGCACACCTGTCATCACCATTGGCACACCTGTCATCAGTATTGGCACACCTGTCATCAGCATTGGCACGCCTGTCATCAGCATTGGCACACCTGTCATCAGCATTGGCACACCTGTCATCGGCATTGGCACACCTGTCATCAGCATTGGCACACCTGACATCAGTATTGGCACACCTGTCATCACCATTGGCACACCTGTCATTAGCTTGACACCTGTCATCAGCATTAGCACACCTGTCATCAGCATTGGCACACCTGTCATTAGCTTGACACCTGTCATCAGCATTGGCACACCTGTCATTAGCATTGGCACACCTGTCATCACCATTGGCACACCTGTCATTAGCACTGTAACATCTGTCATCAGCATTGGCACACCTGTCATCAGCATTGGCACACCTGTCATTGGCACACCTGTCATCAGCATTGGCACACCTGTCATCGGCATTGGCATACCTGTCATCAGCATTGGCATCACCATTGGCACACCTGTCATTAGCATTGGCACATCTGTCATCAGCATTGGCACACCTGTCATCAGCATTGGCACACCTGTCATCAGTATTGGCACACCTGTCATCACTATTGGCACACCTGTCATTAGCTTGACACCTGTCATGAGCATTGGCACACCTGTCATCAGCATTGGCACACCTGTCATTAGCATTGGCACACCTGTCATCACCATTGGAACACCTGTCATCAGCATTGGCACACCTGTCATCACCATTGGCACACCTGTCATCGGCATTGGCACACCTGTCATCAGCATTGGCACACCTGTCATTAGCATTGGCACACCTGTCATCAGCACTGTAACACCTGTCATTAGCATTGGCACACCTGTCATCAGTATTGGCACACCTGTCATCACCATTGGCACACCTGTCATCACCATTGTCACACCTGTCATCAGCATTGGCACACCTCATTAGCTTGACACCTGTCATCAGCATTGGCACACCTGTCATCAGCATTGTCACACCTGTCATCAGCATTGGCACACCTGTCATCAGCATTGTCACACCTGTCATTAGCCTTTCCACACCTGTCAGCAGCATTGGCATTGCATTGGCATGGCTGTCATCAGCATTGTCAGTTATCATCGTCACAGTCATTATCATCACAGTCATCATCATCATCAGTTATCAGAATCGTCAGTCATCATCACCATCATTGCCTTCATCATAATCACTGTCCCGACAAATAGTATCTGCGATATCATTTTCATCACCATCATCACAATCATCAATA
Source organism: Theodoxus fluviatilis (assembly GCA_034096865.1). Lineage (NCBI taxonomy): Eukaryota > Metazoa > Mollusca > Gastropoda > Cycloneritida > Neritidae > Theodoxus > Theodoxus fluviatilis. The sequence continues at coordinate 63,334 of JAWQFJ010017773.1, forward strand.
TGAAAATAACTACCATCACTACCAAAACTATTACAACAAATTGCCACTGTAATTTTCATTGCCAACACAGGCAGAAGTTTTTTTAGAGTTTATCCTTTTATTTTCATTCCCAGGCAAATATCCTCAGGGGAAATCAGAGTTCAGAGTAGCATACATCGACCCAAGACCATCAACCTCAGGTCTCTGTTCTGGGTCCTCTGCTGTTTCTACTGTACACCCAACCACTCTCCAATGTAATTGACAATCATTCAGTCTCTCACAGTGAATTTGCTGATGATACCCAGCTCTACAACTCCTCCCATCCCAGTCAAATCCACTCTCTTCTTTCTACCAGCGAACACTGTATCTCTGACGTGAAACAGTGGATGTCCCGGAACAAGCTCCAACTCAATATTATGAGCTAAGGAAAATTAGTACCATTCGTCATTATCTTTCTCAGCAGGCCAACAAAACGCTCATCACATCACTTGTTCTGTCTCGTCTCGACTATGGAAACTCTCTTCTCGCTGGCATCCCCGACACTCTGCTTAACAAACTCCAGAAAGTTCAGAATTGTGCTGATAGGCTAGTTTTTCAATGTCCCAAGCGTACCCATGTCTCATCACTCCTACATACACTTCACTGGCTCCCCATCTCTCAGAGGATAGATTATAAACTTGCTACTTTGTGCTTCAAAACCATCAACAACACTGCACCACACGCTCTTACGGAAATTCTTACAGTCTACACGCCCTCCAGATCCCTACGCTCAGCTGCTGACTTGAGAATGCTTAAGGTCCCCCACCGTAATAAGAAAACTCAAGGACAGCATGCCTTCTCCTATATCGGACCTGTAACCTGGAATAGTCTCCCTCTCTCAGTCCGTCATTCTGACACTCTGCCCCAGTTCAAAAGTGCTCTAAAGACCCACCTCTTCCAATCCGCCTTTCCCGCTGAGCTGCTTCGCCTTACTTGACCTTGCCTGCAAGTGCTGTGTATATAGTATAGTTTGTTCTATTTGTTCTACTGGATCTTAGTTTTTGTTTCTTGTTTATGTGAGTAGTGTGTGAGTTTTTGAAGGAATGTGGTGTTGAGTGGTTGTATGAGTGTTGATTCTTTGGATTGCAAATGTCACGAGCTTGCCTGTCAAGGGATGGTATGTGCATATGAATAAACTATTATTATATTATTATATCTTGAACTCCAACTCCAAGTTCTGAAGAAATCAAAGCTCTTGGAAATAATTATATAATAATCCAGTTTTCTCCCATCCCAGGGATCGAACCACAGCACTGCGTCTCGCACATAATCAAACGCCAATGCTTGCTCGCCTAAATCCGCCTGTTTGAAGACAGAGTTTCAAGAGGCAAGCAGAGGTTGAGGAGCTGACAATGCACTCATGCAGGAGGGGAGACTACTGGATATGGGGCTGCCAGGAGCTGGTGATCTACATATTGATAGTAGACATGGTGTTAAGGAAGACGATTTTTGTCTTGATTGGAGAGATACATGAAGCAGAATCACGAAGCCACTGATCTACGCTGATCCCCAATTACAGCAAATTTCAAGCAAACACATGTTGCACTACATTTCTGATAATCTGCTGATGACGACTCATCCAAATCTTTCCGGCACATGTACACCCAGGAGGTGCATGCCTGCCGATGTTTTTCCAGCATGCAGCAAGTGTGATACAATGAGCACTGCAGCAGTGGAGAACAGGGGAAAATCCCATTCCTGTCAAATCCTACCTCACAGTCAAACTTTCTGTCCATGGCGTGGAAGTACAGGTGGGACTGGAGCTCTGTGGCCAGGCGGAAGCGCTTATCGCAGTAGGGACAGATGTGCGGACGCTCGCCAAGGTGGACCTGAGACAAACATACAACACCTGTAAGTCTGGAAAGGGGTAGTCGAAGCCAACAACAACAAGAAGGGCAAAGCCGATACGACTCACATGATTGACCTTGACCTTTACATGACCTTGACCTTCAGGTGCCCCTCAAGGTCAAGGTCAAACAACTAAACCTAGCAATGACATCATACACTAAGAAATGCTTTACACATTTTTTTAAACCAAAATACATGTGACCTTGACCCAAGGTCAAGGTCATCCAAGGTCATGCAACACAAAGCTGTTAATTCAAGACATAGGAAGCACAATGGTGCTTATAGGCACGTTCTACCATGAGATATAGTCACTTTTACTAAAATTTTTAGTGGTTCACTACCCCATTTTGGTCACATTTCATAAGGGTCAAAGTGACCTTGACCTTGATGATATGTGACCAAATGTGTCTCATGATGAAAGTATAACATGTGTACTACAATGTTTTGAAGTTTGGAACAGTTATCTTCCATAGTTCAGGGGCAAGGTCGCTTCAAAATATGTATACAATCAAACTTTGAAGAGCTCCTGTGACCTTGACCTTGAAGCAAGGTCAACCAAACTGGTATCAAAAGATAGGGATTACTTTGCCCTATATACCAGATATAGGTCAGGTATCCAATCTCAAAACCTTCAGAGAAAATTGAGAAAATGGGAAAAATGGCTGTTTTTCAGACAACATTTATGGCCCCTGCGACCTTGACCTTGAAGCAAGGTCAAGTCACTATGTATGTTTTTTGAGGCCTTGTCATCATACACCATCATGCCACATTTGGTATTGATAGACTTAATAGTCTCTGAGAAAAATCCAACGTTAAAAGTTTTCGGACGCCCAGACGCCCAGACGCCCGGACGGACGAAACGGGTGAGTACATAGACTCACTTTTGCTTCGCATGTGAGTCAAAAATAGTTGTAGTTATGGTAAGATGACCAATTCTTCCTTCTTTTTTTTCTATTAAAAAAAAATTTAACCTTACACTTCTTCTTTTAACTCAATGACGACGCACCGCATCATATGATGCGGTGAGGTGAGCAACGGTTGACGACGCACCGCATCATATGATGCTGTGCGTATGTAAGTTTCTTGTGCGTGTTGTAAGGGGCTCTTAACCAGTCGAGGTAGTCTAGTTCTCTTATAAGATAGTGAGGAACATTGTAGATCGTCTGTGTCTCTGAATTTGAAGAGGATAAGGCACTGCCAGACTTTGTTTACACATGTGGCAAGGGGCGCTTTCAAGGCTAAATCACAATGGCATCGCGGCAGGACGATGAGGATGGTGTTGAAATCGCTGTGAAAGAAGCATCAGATGAGAAGGACGATGTGATCCGTTTTTCCGAAGATGAAAAAGATGCAGTTTTAGAGGAGCAGATCATAGGTATAGTGCACGAACTGCTGACAGAAGAAGAGGAATTGGAAACTGATCCATACATGCTGTCGGCTTAGAGTCGGCCTCACTCCAATCGAACTAAATACAGGCACGCCAGATGGTACCCATCTATATTCAAAATAAAATTAAAGAGAGAATGACATTGATCTACAAGGATAGAGACAAAGAGCGTTCTAATGATGGCAAGTTTTTCCATTGCTTGATTAGTATTTTTTCAACAATTTCTGTAAAAATGCCCAGAAACATGCGTCTCCAGTCAACACGAGCTAAAAATAGTGCCGTCTTCAATGAGTTAATCATGAAAAAAATGAAAACATTTATGGTAAACAATGAAATGTGCGTTGTCCCACCTTCCCTGCCCTACGAACGGTGTCCACTACTTAGGTTAAAAAAAGATGTTTTCAGTGAAAGAGAGTCTGGTTCATGTTTAATCTAGCCTCTTCTAAAAAGAAAAGAAAAAAGAAAAACAAAATTCAGGCCATCCTACCAACCCTATTTTGTTGTTGCCAAGTTACCTTAACTCATTGAAGATGGCACTATTTTCAGCTTGTGTTGCATGGAGATGCGTGTTTTTCTGCTTTTTTTTAAAACAAAAATTGCTGAAAATTGACTAGTCAAGCTATTCAAAAACTGTTGCCATCATTGGAAAGCTCGTTGTCTCTTTATCTATGTAGATCAATGTCATGTCCTCACAAGTTTTACTTTGAATATGGTATTGCAACGAAGAAGGGTACTGCCTGGCAAAAATGAAAAAGTTTTTCACTTATTGCAGACTTCCTGATAGCACATGCAGATCAGTTTCCTATTCATCTTCAGCCATCAGTTCTTGAATAATTTTCACAATCTTCCTCTCCTTCTTCTTTGAAAAAAAGAAGCATATCTTCTTCCTCATCAGATCCTTCTTGCATAGCGAT
>JAWQFJ010017773.1:80000-85000 GCA_034096865.1 Theodoxus fluviatilis
ACACACACACATCTACATACATGTGTATGCACGAACACACAGAGGGAGAAACGTAAAAACACACGCAAACATGCACCCAAGCACATGCGCGCACACACGTACACTGTGACACAAAAGACATATACACACGCACGCACGCACACATGCAGTGCATCCACGCACGCTCGCGCACACTTACACGCACATTCTCGAAGTGACTAAAAAAACACCCACTCACACGCGCGCGCGCATGCACACAGGCATTCACACCTTTGTCCTGTCATTATCTGATCGCAGTCTGATTACCATCCCAGACCAGAGTTTCGTCCGTGGCAAAGGTAGTAAAGATATTTAAGAATGGAAGAGGGAAATGGAGATACTCGGGCTGGCAACAATGTTACGTGCACACACAACACTCCTGACAGCAATTGTTAGTTCCGTAGATAAAAATAGAAATATTAGAATCGTGTGAGCACACGACGAAGAGTGCTTTATTGAACAAATCATTCAAATCCCAAGTTTTGAAACTTAGTTGCCCTTACACAAATTTTGTTGTGCGAGGCAAACGTCCGCAACGGCTCTAACTTAGCGGGAACACGTCGACCCTATTAAAAAGTATTATAAAACGTCAGACGCCATTCGTCGTACAAAAAAGAAGTATCGCAATAAGATCGGAAAACCCTAAGTAGCGCGCTCTTTCAAGGGATGCCAATTTAAGTTGCACACGGAACCCAAAGACTGACTCCAAGCCACATACCGAAGGAGACGACGACGGCTTTAGACGAAGAACCAGAAATCCAACATGGCAGCTTCGTTCTCCCCAGCCAACACTGCAGCGTCGAGCGCCTCCTAGCAATACACACATTGCACGTTTCCCTTTTCAACAAGGGAAGCAACTCCATTCGACGCCCTTTTAAAGCTTGCGGTTATCTACCCTGGACCAAATGTGTAGTGACTGACCGCCACAAATAATGCATGCGGACAAGAGAGATACTGGAAATGTTCTGCCGCCAAACTGAAACTGCCGGGGTATCTGTGATGACAGCGAAATTGTGGCTTAGCAATTAACACTTTAAGCGGTGGTGAGCCACAATCGAGTTGGTGTGCTGCTTGTCTATGGTGTTCGTCTGCTTGTACGTTGGAATCCAGTTTATCAAGAAGTATATATCCACTGAAAGGGTGGTGTGTGTGTGTGTGTGTGTGTGTGTGTGTGTGTGTGTGTGTGTGTGTGTGTGTGTGTGTGTGTGTGTGTGTGTGTGTGTGTGTGTTTTACGATCAGTCCTTATAGGGACGAGTACGAAGACAGAGTTACAAAGAAGGAAGACAGCAGTCTTTACAGCTGTCTGCCTTCCTAAGTTCCTTGTATCTCTGTATTCGTCCTCGTCCCTGTAAGGACTGCTGTCTTCCTTCCTTGTATCTCTGTCTTCGTCCTCGTCCCTGTAAGGACGGCTGTCTTCCTTCCTTGTATCTCTGTATTCGTCCTCGTCCGTGTAAGGACTGCTGTCTTCCTTCTTTGTATCTCTGTCTTCATCCTCGTCCCTGTAAGGACTGCTGTCTTCCTTCCTTGTATCTCTGTATTCGTTCTCATCCCTGTAAGGACTGCTGTCTTCCTTCCTTGTATCTCTGTATTCGACCTCGTCCCTGTAAGGACGGCTGTCTTCCTTCCTTGTATCTCTGTCTTCGACCTCATCCCTGTAAGGACTGCTGTCTTCCTTCCTTGTATCTCTGTCTTCGTCCTCGTCCCTGTAAGGACTGCTGTCTTCCTTCCTTGTATCTCTGTATTCGTCCTCGTCCCTGTAAGGACTGCTGTCTTCCTTCCTTGTATCTCTGTCTTCGACCTCATCCCTGTAAGGACTGCTGTCTTCCTTCCTTGTATCTCTGTCTTCGTCCTCGTCCCTGTAAGGACTGCTGTCTTCCTTCCTTGTATCTCTGTCTTCGACCTCATCCCTGTAAGGACTGCTGTCTTCCTTCCTTGTATCTCTGTCTTCGACCTCATCCCTGTAAGGACTGCTGTCTTCCTTCCTTGTATCTCTTTCTTCGTCCTCGTCCCTGTAAGGACGGCTGTCTTCCTTCCTTGTATCTATGTCTTCGTCCTCGTCCCTGTAAGGACTGCTGTCTTCCTTCCTTGTATCTCTGTATTCGACCTCGTCCCTGTAAGGACTGCTGTCTTCCTTCCTTGTATTTCTGTCTTCGTCCTCGTCCCTGTAAGGACTGCTGTCTTCCTTCCTTGTATCTCTGTCTTCGACCTCGTCCCTGTAAGGACTGCTGTCTTCCTTCCTTGTATTTCTGTCTTCGTCCTCGTCCCTGTAAGGACTGCTGTCTTCCTTCCTTGCATCTCTGTCTTCGTCCTCGTCCCCGTAAGGACTGCTGTCTTCCTTCCTTGTATCTCTGTATTCGTCCTCGTCCCTGTAAGGACTGCTGTCTTCCTTCCTTGTATCTCTGTATTCGTCCTCGTCCCTGTAAGGACTGCTGTCTTCCTTCCTTGTATCTCTGTCTTCGACCTCGTCCCTGTAAGGACTGCTGTCTTCCTTCTTTGTATCTCTGTCTTCGTCCTCGTCCCTGTAAGGACGGCTGTCTTCCTTCCTTGTATCTATGTCTTCAACCTCGTCCCTGTAAGGACTGCTGTCTTCCTTCCTTGTATCTCTGTATTCGTCCTCGTCCCTGTAAGGACTGCTGTCTTCCTTCCTTGTATCTCTGTATTCGTCCTCGTCCCTGTAAGGACTGCTGTCTTCCTTCCTTGTATCTCTGTCTTCGTCCTCGTCCCTGTAAGGACTGCTGTCTTCCTTCTTTGTATCTCTGTCTTCGTCCTCGTCCCTGTAAGGACGGCTGTCTTCCTTCCTTGTATCTATGTCTTCAACCTCGTCCCTGTAAGGACGGCTGTCTTCCTTCCTTGTATCTCTGTATTCGTCCTCGTCCCTGTAAGGACTGCTGTCTTCCTTCCTTGCATCTCTGTCTTCGTCCTCGTCCCCGTAAGGATTGCTGTCTTCCTTCCTCGCATCTTTGTATTCGTCCTTATCTCTGTGAGGACTGCTGTCTTCCTTCCTTGTATCTCTGTATTCGTCCTCGTCCCTGTAAGGACTGCATTCTTCCTTCCTTGCATCTCTGTATTCGTCCTCATCATTTGTCTTGGCTGTGTCACGTGACGTCATTCACAAAGCTTCGGAACAGACGAGAAGAATGCCCGCGGTTTTCGAAGATTCTAGAAGCTTGTAAGAAGGAAGATATGAGTACAAGGCGAGGCAGCGAGAGAGCGCACACAACAGAGATTACGTGGGAGCGAGAAGAAAATACCTGTGCGAAAAGTCCTCCATATGGAGTGATCGAGTCCTCTACGGCGTTATACCTGGAATGAAGTTGTTATGGTAATACTCGTTACGGCTTTGTCATCACTGTGTTTCGACCAGTGCGTGAATAAAGTTTTATCGAAAACGACCACCGGATTTTGTGATCTTCTACTTTCCGGCTCAAGCTAGGAGAACCGCTGTATTAAGAGGACTTTGCAAAGGGAGACAAGTCGCAAAACAGTTTTAAATGACGGAAAAGAGAGAGGCTAAGCACCATTAGAGAAGACCGGGCACTCGTCAGGTCGCTTTCTTTTTGACACCGCTCTTATAGTAGCATGTCCAATCGAAAATTTTCTAAAAACGGCACAGTTATGCCACTAACTTTGGTTCATAAAGCTAATGATTCTAAGCACAGAACAGTTTGAATTTTGAAAATCGCCCCAGTAGATCCAGAGTTGCAGCCCACCAATGCCCTCTTCTGGGGGACATTTTCAATGTAGAGACAAAGAACAAAGCCGGTGGACCAGAAAAATGACAAAATTCGTAGTTTTTTTGCTGTAATTTCCCAAGCAGACGATATATCTTTGTGATAATTGGTGTGCACACACATTTTTAGGTGAGGAATACAAAGGCATCACTTGGAAGAGTCTCTGTATCATGCCTTGCTATATATTTGCATAAATTTGCATATTTTTTATAGTGCATGATTTTAAAAAGTTTAGGAAAGAATCCCATGAAAATAAATTACTAAATTGTGAAAATTGTATTGTTCACAATGAAAAGCTAAATTTGAATAACAAGCTACATGCAATTCAGTATCATTTGCATATTTAAATTAATTAATTTGCATGAAAAACAAAATACATAGGTAAATCATAAATGTGTTGAGTTATTAGCATCATTCATAAGTTGAATCATTAAAGATGCTCTAAACTCAAATACAAGCACAAATTCTACTCATCAAGGGATCTAATTTGCATACATTTGAATATTTTAGTCATCTGCATTTTGCAAAATTGGTTACATTGATAGCATATTCTTATTGTTAGTGGCAGCATGTAATTGAGGTAAAGGTACCTGATTTTATCCTGCCTCTTTTTCTTTAAGTCTGGGCTTTTAAACTGCACTTTTTACCCCCTGGTCATTGGGGAAAAGTATGTGATGCATAAAAACAATTTCCCCTTGGTGGGAAGCATGCAACTACATTGTGGATGTATGCTCTAACATGATAGTTCCCAACTGTCCCTGGCACTGTGAATGTAGCTCATTGCTCAGGGATGATACTCAATAAAAGCCATGCATGTTTGAGATTCTTCACGTATTAGTCACAAAACAACTGCAGGTTGAGCATTCTAATTATGTGGCCAGGGCCACTGACATTAACTTGATGTGTATTCTGTTTGCACAAAGCTAACATATATGTTGGGTAATGGAAAACCTCATCTCCGAGCATACACTGACCAGGTAAACATGAATGCAAAAATCTTAGCATATTTTTTAGAAATCAATACCTGTAGGTTGATAAATGGTCTTGAACAGAATATATTTACTAGATGATAACATAACTTCATAATTATTGTCCCATAAAGTGATGTGCTGAAAATGACACCTGCAGCATGAAGACCCACTAGGCACAAAGCAGACCCCTCCATGCTACTTGCACATTTGAACATAGGATTTTAAGCATTGGCAATACACAATTCAACACACATTTACAAACTACAGCATTTTTTTTTT
>JAWQFJ010017773.1:87500-90781 GCA_034096865.1 Theodoxus fluviatilis
AGAGATCTCTCTCGTTGCTCGTACAAGAAAACTACGTACAGAAAATCGAATTCTAAACAACGACCCTGAACGGGCGCAGTATACATTTCAAGCAGAAGCAACAATGACAAAACATAGATTCTACCATCATCATCTTCGTGAAAGTCATCGTCAACACCACCAACACCAGCAGCAGCAGCAGAAGCAGCAGCAAAACCAACACCAGCAGCAGCAGTAGCAGCAGCAGAGCAGTGACCTTTGCCCCAAGACGTAGCACATGTGTAATGCTTCAACCCGTGGGTTTTTATTTTCAGGTGTGGAACGGAGCACCGCACACGAAATAGGAGTATTTCTTCTTCCTTTATCTTGTGTTACCTTATTATGTCATGACTTGCTCGGTCTTATACTGTCTCGTCTCGTCTCGTCTCGTCTCGTCTCGTCTCGTCTAGTCTCGTCTCGTCTCGTCTCGTCTCGTCTCGTTTCGTCTCGCCTCGTCTCGTAATGTCTCGACATGTTTCGTCCCGTCTCGTCTCGTCTCGTCTCGTCTCGTCATTTTGCCTTGCCTTGCCTTGCCTTGCCTTGCCTTGCCTTGCCTTGCCTTGCCTTGCCTTGCCTTGCCTTGCCTTGCCTTGCCTTGCCTTGCCTTGCCTTGCCTTGCCATACCTTGCCTTGCCTTGCCTTGCCTCGCCTCGCCTCGCCTTGCCTTGCCTTGCCTTGCCTTGCCTTGCCTTGCCTTGCCTTGCCTTGCCTTGCCTTGCCTTGCCTTGCCGTTTCTTGCCTTGCCTTGCCTTGTCTTGCCTTGCCTTGCCTTGCCTTGCCTTTCCTTGCCTTGCCTTGTCTTGACGGCAATTTTGGGTCGTGCTTCACTCAGCGCTGTGCAGCATAGAGAAGTGTGCATTCGAGGTGATTCACACGATTTTCAAAATGGCGTCTTCGATCTCGCACTGGCCGTTGATGCGTAAAATAACCCTCGGAAACATCATTTTGGGACTGGAACGGGCTATTTGCCCCAAACCCCTCTGTATGCGCGAGTAATGGCAGGTAAGGATGACACAGTAGTGGACTTTATTCATGCAAAATACATTCTAACGTGCATAAACGATGTATGTGGCAAATAAAACACTTTCTTTCTCGTCTAGCAACACAACATGGGGCGCAGAAGATTTACCTCCCCTTTAACAAAAGAAGCGCTGCACTAAATCTGTAGGTGTTCGGGAGAGGCAAAGAGCGCTCAATTGCCAACATGAAGCGCTCATGCAGCGCTTTGTACTCCTGAACAAGCCTTAAGTCATACTGACTGTAAGCATCGTTCTCGCACCTGCAGTTGCTGCTCACGGTTTTACAAACAATACAGAAAAACACCTCAAGGAAGAAGGGACAAAGGGAAGCCCAGTGAACTTGTAAATCTAATTATTACAATAGCAAAATAAAGCAAAAGTACTGTTGCCAACAAGATACAAAGAAGGTGTTGGCCGGCGGGTAGACGCCTTTAAAGACACACACAAAAAATAAATAAAATAAAAAATAAATAAATAAATAAATAAATAAATAAATAAATAAATAAATAAGTAAGTAAGTAAGTAAGTAAGTAAGTAAGTAAGTAAGTAAGTAAGTAAGTAAGTAAGTAAGTAAGTAAGTAAGTAAGTAAGTAAGTAAGTAAGTAAGTAAGTAAATAAATAAATAAATAAATAAATAAATAAATAAATAAATAAATAAATAAATATATAAATAAATACAACCCACACAATATTGCTTGTAAAGAGACATATTAATCACAGGAAATTTCAGGGCTACCCTTCTAGTTCTCAAGACTGGTTTCAATACTTCCTGTCAATTCTAGACACCGAAGAGCATTTTGCTATCGTGGCAAATGACTCTGAACGTTTCGAAGCCAGATAGGGTGAGCTACTGCCACTGTAAATGACGGATGTACAAAGTGCAGATGCTGTGCCCACAATCAACCGTTCTTGTCTTTTCTGCATTGCTACATTTTGTAACGTGGGGGGGGGGGGGGGGGGGGGGGGGGTGCTGAAGAGTATGAAACTTCCTGTGAGGCGGGACGGATGACGGTCTTCAGAGGAAGATCCCTTTCCCCCACCCACCCCCCACCCCCCCACCCCCCACCCCCGTCTTAACGTGTTTCGGTCCTGACTTCCTGGTGTGTAAAATAAGAAAAAAACTTGAAACGACAGGCACGATTAGTTCTATAGGGGGGACTTCCTTGGCTTGTGGTGTACCCAAGCTATGTCTGGCTGGCTGGCCACGCACACTGGACGCCGTGCCAGGACTTCCTTGGCTTGTGGTGTACCCAAGCTATGTCTGGCTGGCTGGCCACGCACCATGGACGCCGTGCCAGGACTTCCTTGGCCTGTGGTGTACCCAAGCTGTGTCTGGCTGGCTGGCCACGCACACTGGACGCCGTGCCAGGACTTCCTTGGCTTGTGGTGTACCCAAGCTGTGTCTGGCTGGCTGGCCACGCACACTGGACGCCGTGCCAGGACTTCCTTGGCTTGTGGTGTACCCAAGCTGTGTCTGGCTGGCTGGCCACGCACACTGGACGCCGTGCCAGGACTTCCTTGGCTTGTGGTGTACCCAAGCTGTGTCTGGCTGGCTGGCCACGCACACTGGACGCCATGCCAGGACTTCCTTGGCTTGTGGTGTACCCAAGCTCTGTCTGGCAGGCTGGCCACGCACCATGGACGCCGTGCCAGGACTTCCTTGGCCTGTGGTGTACCCAAGCTGTGTCTGGCTGGCTGGCCACGCACCATGGACGCCGTGCCACAAAGCCCCACGGGCGGTAGTCACCGGCTCCGAGCGCGTCCATTAGTAAATGGACAGACAGTCGAGTGAATTGGTCGCTCTGTGTTCCGTCGAGGCGCGCGTTGAATGCATATCTATCGGTCATCTATCGACTGCTCGCTCCATTTACACGTGGGAGCTCTCTGGGGAGCAGATGGAGACAGCGAGACCTTTCAACCCCGCTCCCTCCACCTCGTCTCCCAACCCACCATTAGCCAGGATGAACAGTTGAGAGTTATCTCCCTTGCTCCATTGATCCGCTCCAGATGTCGACAGTATTTCCGCCCGACGGTAGGCCGACCTGAACTGCACCTCGCACTTTACCCCTTCCTGTTGGGGGTGATTAACCAGAGAGATACTTCCGTGGGCCTTGAAGTTGCTGGCCTTTGATGTGTAGGGGGCGTCTGTCTTTGTGCGATAAGACAAAGGCTGGCGCCGACGCCTCCATTATCTCCTTGGTAACGAAAGCGAACTGGCGCGTGCGCACTGGCTGCGCACAATGG
>JAWQFJ010017774.1:0-40773 GCA_034096865.1 Theodoxus fluviatilis
AACAACTAAACCTACCAATGACATCATACACTAAGAAATGCTTTACACATTTTTCCTACCAAAATACATGTGACCTTGACCCAAGGTCAAGGTCATCCAAGGTCATGCAACACAAAGCTGTTAATTCAAGACATAGGAAGCACAATGGTGATTATTGGCACTTTCTACCATGAGATATGGTCACTTTTCGTGGTTCACTACCCCATTTTGGTCACATTTCATAAGGGTCAAAGTGACCTTGACCTTGATGATATGTGACCAAATGTGTCTCATGATGAAAGTATAACATGTGCCCCACATAATTATTAAGTTTGAAACAGTTATCTTCCATAGTTCAGGGTCAAGGTCACTTCAAAATATGTATACAATCCAACTTTGAAGAGATCCTGTGACCTTGACCTTGAAGCAAGGTCAACCAAACTGGTATCAAAAGATAGGGCTTGCTTTGCCCTATATACCATATATAGGTCAGGTATCCAATCTCAAAAACTTCAGAGAAAATTGAGAAAATGTGAAAAATGACTTTTTTATACAACATTTATGGCCCCTGCGACCTTGACCTTGAAGCAAGGTCAAGTCACTATGTATGTTTTTTGAGGCCTTGTCATCATACACCATCATGCCACATTTGGTATTGATAGACTTAATAGTCTCCGAGAAAAAAACCAACGTTAAAGTTTTCGGACGCCCGGACGCCCGGAGGGACGAAACGGGTGAGTACATAGACTCACTTTTGCTTCGCATGTGAGTCAAAAACCGTTTGCATGCAAACAATTGAGACCTTTCTATACATTGTGACTGTCTTTTTAGTAGTCCTCACAACTCTGAGACATACAGCAAAGAAGGTTGCATCTCTGAATCATACACATATACTATAGTAGAAATAAAACATGTGTGTTTAGATTGTTAAGATACCACATGGAATTTCGCAACTGAACAGAGGGAGGGAGGGAGGGAGGGAGGGGGAGGAGAGAGAGAGAGAGAGAGAGAGAGAGAGAGAGAGAGAGAGAGAGAGAGAGAGAGAGAGAGAGAGAGAGAGAGAGAGAGAGAGAGAGAGGCCCAGGGGAGGATAGGGGGGTGGGGGGCAGACCCAGATACGAAGTTGAAGACGGCGATTGTGCGAGACAGACGCAGACATGAATGCACACACACGCACGCACGCACGCGCTCGCACACACACACACATACACGTACTCAGAGTGACAGACACACACACACAGGCAGTCACGCAGCGGCAGAGGTGCACACAAACATACAAGACACTCAAAGATAGACATCGTACACAACACGTCAAGAAAGGCAGACACAGATAGACACAGAAACTGATGCATGCATATTCACGCAGACAACTAGGCCTATACACACACACACACACACACACACACACACACACACACACACACACACACACACACACACACACACACAGACACGCATGTTTGCTAAGTGCGTCCTCCGAGCGAGCAGGCGAACACGACGCAGACATCGGCACTGACGAGTTTAGCCGTTTTCATTCCATCGCTTTGATTTCCGCCAACACATTAAGAAAACATGCAATAATCACAAAACAATCACAGTGAAGAATGTGAGAATATGATAAATTTGCCTCATCCAGGTCGCGAGATGACTGCGGAGAGTGACTGCGGGTTCCACAGGCCTAGGGCTAGGGCCAGTGGATGGATGGATGGGTGGATGGAGTTAAAGGGCCTATCAGCCTTGTAGGCTATATAAGGCCACAACATTAAGAAACACTTCCACCATGGTAATAGAACTCTCCGCGACAGCGGAGTATAGTACAATTTACTATACTAGCCTTCAAACACGAAAAAGCATAATAACGAAAGGGCAAAATGTCACATCTCGATGTCCTTGACACCTACAATGCGTTGAGGGATAGGTGGATGGAGCCCAAAATTAAGGGCTCATCAGGTTTTAAGGTCAATCAAGGCCACAACATACTTTCACTGAATAACAAGAAGGGCAAAGCCCATACGACTCACATGCTTGACCTTGACCTTTACATGACCTTGACCTTCAAGCGACCTTCAAGGTCAAGGGAAAACAACTAAACCTAGCAATGACATCATACACTAGGAACTGCTTTACACATTTTCCCAACCAAAATACATGTGGCCTTCACTCAAGGTCAAGGTCATCCAAGGTCATGCAACACAAAGCTGTTAATTCAAGACATAGGAAGCACAATGGTGTTTATTGGCACTTTCTACCATGATATATGGTTAATTTTAGTGGTTCACTACCCCATTTTGGTCACATTTCATAAGGGTTGACCACAACGACCTTGACCTTGATGATATATAATCACATTAATTTTTGACCTAGTATGAAAGTGTAACATGTGTACTACAATGTTATGACGTTTGGAAGAGTTATCTTCCATAGTTCAGGGTCAAGGTCACTTCAAAATATGTATACAATCCAACTTTAAAGAGCTCCTGTGATCTTGACCTTGAAGCAAGGTCAAGTCACCATGTATGTTTTTTGACGCCTTGTCATCATACACCATCATGCCAAATTGGGTGTTGATAGACTTAATAGTCTCCGAGAAAAATCCAACGTTAAACAACTTAAAGTTTTTTTACAGACGCCCGGACGGACGAAACGGGTGAGTACATAGACTCACTTTTGCTTCGCATGTGAGTAAAAAATGGGCAATTAAAAGATTACCACAGAAGAGGTAAGTAGAGACATATCGAATACAATTAAGATATAGTACAACTCATATACGAGAATAATACTCAGAATCTATCAAATATTTTATCACAGCAAGAGGATCTTTAAAAATGTCAGACAGACTGCTCGACCCACCCTGTAGATGAGCAAGTCGAGGGCACTCCACCAGAACGTGCCGCACGGTAAGCCTGCTCTGGCAGGTGAGGCACTCCGGTGGAGGCTCCGACCGCAACAAATAGGAGTGGGTCAAAACAGAATGGCCGATCCGGGAACGGCAGAGCACAACTTCCTCTCTTCTCGTGAGTGATGTAGGGGAGAGTCGCTCACGCCACACGGAAGCTACTTCGTGAAGTTTGTTACGTGCCCTGCCGTCTCAGTCGACCTGACACAGGTTAGAAATTAATACTGGGTTCCAGGTCGCCCGCCGGGAGCCTGCCCGGGGACACGGGAAGGGAGAGAGCAGACTTGGCAGCCTGATCAGCTCTCTCGTTCCCCGGGATGCCCATATGGCTAGGGACCCAGCAGAAGGAGACCTCAGTACCCCCACACTGTAGTCGACACAGATGAACAAATATACCAAAAAGATAAGGATGGGAAATCTCCCTACCCCACAGAGCCTGTAAGACCGAAAGCGAGTCACAGACCACAAGGGCTCGTGGCAGTCTCTTGCTCTGGACTACACCAAGAGCGGCCTCAAGTGCACTAAGCTCTGCGGAGTAGATCGAAGTCCCATCCAGAAGGCGAAAACGCAAGACGGAGTCGTGGGCGACAACAGCTGCCCCCACACGATCCCCGTCTTTCGAACCATCTGTATACAATCGCCAGTGACCACCGCACTTTTCACAGTGTAACTGCTCCACACTGTTCGTGTTTATTTATTCGGTTATCTCGACGTCTGCCCTGTGATCTCAGAACTCTTTGTAGGTATGTTACAAAAATTATTATTTTTAGAATTCAATATGTTGCTTGTTATCATTGGAAGGGGTAAAAAAATCAGCTTTCCAATGGTATATAGTATATACAGCTTTGAGTTTGGTTAAGTTTGACCCGAGTTGTGAATTTTTACACCAATAAAATTGGTTAATGAGACAAAGAAGGAAAATTGAAACCAGTTTACACCCTTTTTGACTAAAATTAACTGTAATTCCCACATTTTTTAATCAATATTGTTCAATTTGGTATGAAAAGAAAGGTCAATGTCTCTACTAGACAATTATATAGGTTATCTTACTTTGAAAAATAAGATTTGTTTTACCTTGTGATTTTTAAAGGGGCACTCCCGTGACTGGAAAAAACAAAAATTCAGGAAATTTGAAAAAAATATCAAAGTTTAAGATATTGCTTTATATCACCAGAAAGAGCAAAAAAAAAAAAAGCTTTCCAATGGTATATATAAATTTCAGATTGGTTAACTTTAACTCGAGTTACGAATTTTTATGTGAATAAAATATGTTGCAGAGCCAAAGAAGGAAAATTCGGATGTTGTACTTGTAGTCGTGAAAAGCGTGAGGCAATGAAAGGCCATGGTTGAAAGTAATGTCCCAATAACATCTTTTCTCCCCGAAAAATCAAACAACACAAAACCTTATTTTCAATGTGAAACACCTACTGATAGTGATACTGACTGAGTCAGAATGTGAGTTACCATCCGCCATCTTGGATTGTGATCGTGGAGCTGTACGCTGTTATGTGCATGGAAAAGGACATTTCGACAATGACTCGAATGAGCACTTACTTGAAACTTTGGGAAACATTATAAAAATGACGTATCTATTAATAAGGATATTTTTTAGAGTTGGATCAGCACATAAAATTGGTTTGATCACATACTTCTGTGGTATGAGTTTTGCGCTTGATGCTTCTCCGTAAATATATATATAACTGATGATCTTGGATTGTGATCTTGGAGGGGTACGCTGTTATGTTCAGTGAAAAGGACATTTCGACATGAAGCACTTACTTGAAACTTTGGGAAACATTATAAAAATGACGTATCTATTAATAAGGATAGTTTTTAGAGTTGGATCAGCACATAAAATTGGTTTGATCACATACTTCTGTTTTATGAGTTTTGCGCTTGATGCTTCTCCGTATATACTTTTTTATACTTTTTCTCCTTTCTTGCACAGAAATATGTGCTCTACGTCATACAATAGGTGCCCTACTTAATTAACTTCCGATTTCATCAGAAAACGTGCATTTGGTGACCTACCCTCCGCGATGTGCGAAAAACCGGGTTTCAATTTTACGACATCCAAAACGGGAGTGGATACCGCGTTTTGTAACATACCTACTCTTTGACAGAACCCTTTCTTAGTTTCTAGCGTTCCTTTCGCAATTCGACTGCTGCTCAAACTTTTGATTGTACGCGTTTCCCACGGCTGCTCAAACTTTGATTGTACGCGTTTCGGTGTTAGCACATTTTCTAGCGTCCTTTTCGCCTTTCGACTGCTGCTCAAACCTTTGATTGTACGCGTTTCTGTGCTATTTTGAATAAAGAGTAGAGTTACTTTTAAAAAGTTTAGAAGAACAAAGAGAAGTATGCGAAGAAAAAGATGACAGACTTGGTGTGGATGTAAAATTCACGTTCACCAACCTTTTGAAAGAGCAAGGAAACGCGTTAACCAAAGACCCTAGGATCTTTGTGTTGACCTCGTCAGTCGTCAAAATGGCGACAGCATCAAGATTACCCTGCGTTCCGTTGCACGCTTCACACCATGACGTAGCAGCCTCATGAGTTTTGATTGGTTGGTTTTATTTAATAACTTTAAAAGCACATTATCATTAAAAGTATAGGGTTTAGGAGGCCCTCTTTGAATTCACGAATTCCAATATTATTTCACACTCAATTATATCACTCTTGATCGAAGAAACGACTTAATAAAAGCATTAGGGTCGAAAATCATTCATACACAATCTTTGGTGACGTTTCACCCAGTGGCAGAGGTCAACTTCCTGTCAAGGTCGCGCAGCAGAAAGAGCATCTCAGGAGGCATTCTGAACACAGAGATGGATATATCTCTGACACAGGTTGGTCACGTGACTTCGGCTCCACATTCCAACGATTTTACCAATGAAAACTCAACATTATCAAAAGACCATCGAGAGTAAAAAGAGACGATTCTAAATGGCTGGAGACGCGTTGTCGTCACTTCCGGAGTTATTTGTAGAAGCCACGTACTTTCAGCCATGTTGGTAGGAGGCGAGCGCTGTCTGCTAAGCTGTGCTACGGGAGACGTGCAACCATGCCGACTTCTTGCTGCGTGAAAAATTGTTTTAACAACCAACAAAAAGAAAAATTAAAAGAAGTCAAACGCTCCTACTACTTTATACCATCAGAGAAAACAGTTATCTGCTGCCACTCATTCGAGCTTTACATGAAACGTTATCCCTTCAGGTTTACTGGACGTCCTACAGACTTTATATGTGTGTGTGTGTCTGTCTGTGGCTTATATCTCAAAAACTACTGGACGGATTTCCTTGACATTTTGCACACTTACTGAAAGTTAGGTCCGATTGAATGTTTCAAATTTTCAGAATCGAGGTTTGAAAAGAAAGTGGCTTTTTAAGGTCATAAACTCGAAAGCACCTCCCTAAATAGTCAATTGATGGAAACGCGAAATTCCAAATGTGACGTCATCAATAACGTGACGTAATTTTATCTGTATCTCTACCTGTCAGGCCCGACTTAATGGCTGATATCTCAAAAACTGCGAAACGGATTTCCTTGACATTTTGCACACTTACTGGAAGTTATGTCCGATTGAATGTATCAATTTTCAGCATCGAGGTTTGAAAAGAAAGTGATTTATTTAGGTCGTAAACTCGAAAACCTCCCCCCTCAAAATCAGTTGACGGAATAGCGGAAATGCTTAGATTTTAGCCTAATCGAAATCGAGTCAAACAGAGTTATCTTTTCCTACTTTCATCCTACTTTCAGCAAAACAATGGCTTACAACGCTTAGTTATACCCACTTTGCCATAGTAGCAGACTTTATTGCTTGTAGAACGACGGTACCAGTACCACACACATCCCCTCATTCCTACACGGTGTGTGCGTGAATGAGTACGAAAACACATGTCTGAGGTGAACATCTATAAATACACCTCCTCCTCTGTGTGACTGTGTGAGTGTTAATTCAGCGTCTATGACATGCCAAAGCAAAACAAATGTCATAATAGGAGCTTCCTGAACCTATCCATCATGTTTAAAATATATGGTCGATTGTTTCCTGGGCCGATAGCTTGCAAGGGGGTCTAGGGAAAAGAACGTTATAAATGCTTTACAAACACTCCGTCATATCAATTTTCAAATGGCTCAGCTGGTAGAGCGTTGGACTCTTGGTCATGCATGACCAGGTTCGATTCTGCGCTGAAACTTTTTTTCTCTCTCTTTTTTCGAAAAGTTGTGGGTTCGAACCCGACCTGGATTTTTGACTCACATGCGAAGCAAAAGTGAGTCTATGTACTGAGCCGTGTCGTCCGTCCGTCCGGGCGGGCGGGCGTCCGTCCGTCCGTCCGTCCGTAAAAAACTTAAACGTTGGATTTTTCTCGGAGACTATTAAGTCTATCAACACCAAATGTGGCATGATGGTGTATGATGACAAGGCCTCAAAAAACATACATAGTGACTTGACCTTGCTTCAAGGTCAAGGTCACAGGAGCCATAAATGATAAATGTGGTCTCAAAAACAGCCATTTTTCACATTTTCCCAATTTTCTCCCACGTTATTGAGAATGGCGACCTTAGCTACAAGTGGTATATAGGTCAAAGCAAGCCCTATCTTTTGATACCAGTTTGGTTGACCTTGCTTCAAGGTCAAGGTCACAGGAGCTCTTCAAAGTTGGATTGTATACATATTTTGAAGTGACCTTGACCCTGAACTATGGAAGATAACTGTTTCAAACTTAATAATTATGTGGGGCACATGTTATACTTTCATCATGAGACACATTTGGTCACATATCATCAAGGTCAAGGTCACTTTGACCCTTATGAAATGTGACCAAAATGGGTATAGTGAACCACTAAAAGTGACTATATCTCATGGTAGAAAGTGCCAATAAGCACCATTGTGCTTCCTATGTCTTGAATTAACAGCTTTGTGTTGCATGACCTTGGATGACCTTGACCTTGGGTCAAGGTCACATGTATTTTGGTAGGAAAAATGTGTAAAGCATTTCTTTGTGTATGATGTCATTGGTAGGTTTAGTTGTTTGACCTTGACCTTGAAGGTCACCTGAAGGTCAAGGTCATATAAAGGTCAAGGTCAAGCATGTGAGTCGTATGGGCTTTGCCCTTCTTGTTGTTTTTGTGTGTGTGTATTTTTTCTCCCTCTTTTCTCGAGAGGTTGCGGGTCCGAACCCGATCTTTTTTTCTTTTTTTTTAATAAGCGAAAACCTAGAGGTTCAGCGCCAGCGGTTTTTATATCACACTTGCTCGATCATCTGTTGGCGTAGTGGCTACGGTTCGATCGTGTTCGTCTGCTAGGTACGTACGGTGTGGTTTGTTTACTTATCTTCTGTGGGTTTTGTGCAGAAAGTATACGTTACAATAGTCTAGTATGACTATTTTCGATTAGTTTTTTAATCTAATTAAACTTTTTGCATGCTTTAATGCCATCCTTTTGCCACGATCTAGCGATAATCACTCCTCAACACAGACCCGAAACATACTCCAACATATTGCACCAGAAGTTATGCAACCTACCATCATGGCTGTGCTGCTAATTACCATATGACCCCTAGTGAACTCTTCCCCGGCCATTATTTATCTCGATCAGTTCATTTCAGTTCAGTCTCTTAACCCTGAGATGGGTTGTTGAGGCACCACTGATGACTTTCGGGCAATCTTCCTCCATCGATCTCTATCCACTGTGGCTCGCTGTGAGTCAGCAAAGGTCAAGCCTGTCCACTCTTTGATGTTGTCTTCCCACCTCTTTCTCTGCCTGGCTCTCCTTCTCCCACCTGGTACGGTACCTTGCAGGATGGTCTTGGCCAGCCCACTGCCTCTTGACACGTGACCGTACCACTTCAGCTTTCTGCTTTTCACGATTGAGAGCAGATCTTCGTACTGTCCAAATGCTCTCCTGATCCTGTTGCTGACTTCCTCATTCATGACATGGTCTTTATATGAGATGTTCAGAATCTTGCGGTAGCATCTCATTTCCAGGGATTGTATCCGTCTCTGTAGTTCAGATGTGAGTGTCCAGGACTCGCATGCATACAAGAATACGGAGATGGCCAGCGTGCGCATGAGCCTGATCTTCAACGCGAGAGTGATATTTCTGTCACGCCATATTGGCTTCAGCTTTGCCAATGCTGCTGTTGTTTGTGCTATCCTGGACAGTATCTCTGGTTTGGACCCTTCATCAGTCACAATAGATCCCAGGTATTTGAAGTTGTTCACAGCTTCCAGTTGTTGCCCTTCACTTTGATATCCATTTGAAGCCCCGAGGGTTGTTCGTCATCACCTTGGTCTTCTCGGCACTGATCTCCATGCCATATGCCTGTGAGGTCTTGTCCAGGTGCTCGACAAGACTAGTCAGCTCCTCTTCACTTCCTGCTAATCCATCAATGTCATCAGCAAAACGTAAGTTGGTGATCTTTCTGCCACAGATGCTGATTGATCCTTCGTGGTCTGCTAGGGCATCAGTCATTATCCTTTCGAGGAAGAGGTTGAAGAGTGTGGGGGAGAGTAGTCAGCTCTGTCTGACTCCGACCGTTGTCCTGAACCATTCGCCTGTGATACCATTGAACAGGACTGCGCTGGTCGCTCTGTCATAGAGATGTTCGACGACTTTGATGATCTTGGAGCTGATGTTGTAGCTTCTCATTGTGGCCCAGAGCGCAGAATGCCAGACTCTGTCAAATGCTTTCTTAAAGTCTATAAATACATGGTACAGATCTTGTTGGTGTTGTAGATGTTTCTCACACAGGACTCTCAGATTGAAGATCTGTTCGGTGGTGCTTTTACCTGGTCTGAAACCTGCCTGCTCTTCAGCAATGCTTTTCATTGCCTGAGGTTTTAATTTGTTCAGCAGTACTTTCAGCATGACCTTGCTGGGATGGCTGATGAGGCTGATCGTGCGGTAGTTCTGGCACATTTGCAGGTTTCCTTTCTTGGGCAATGTAATCGCTAGGGACTGTTTCCACGGGATTGGCCAATCTCCCGTCTGCCAGACCTTATTGCAGATCTTTGTGAGTGCATCGATCATTGCGTCGCCTTCTGCCTGGATGAGTTTCCCTGGAATGTTGTCAACCCCGGCTGACTTCCCTTTCTTGAGGGACTTAACCGCTGTCTCCGCCTCTTTTTTAGGGGCTTATCTCTCTTTTTAAAAAAAGAACAAAAGAACGAGATCAGCCTAACTTCTTGTAACTTCTTGCATAGTGGGTAATAATCACAGGTCGAAATGCGTGCTACAGCGCATATTTGAGATGGCGACTTTCCTCCTTTCCCCGAAGGCAGTCATTTTGGTAATACAGGAGCAGCGTCGCGGCGGGGGATTATCTAACGGTCGATATATAATATAGCAACACCATTACAGCAACACCATTACAGCAACACCATTACAGCAACACCATTACAGCAACACCATTACAGCAACACCATTACAGTGACACCATTACAGCGACACCATTACAGCGACACCATTACAGCGACACCATTACAGCGACACCATTACAGCAACACCATTACAGCAACACCATTACAGTGACACCATTACAGCGACACCATTACAGCAACACCATTACAGCGACACCATTACAGCAACACCACTACAATGACACCATTACGGCAACACCATTACAGCAACACCATTACAGCAACCCCATTACAGCAACACCATTACAGCAACACCATTACAGTGACACCATTACAGCAACACCATTACAGCAACACCATTACAGCAACACCATTACAGCAACACCATTACAGCAACACCATTACAGTGACACCATTACAGCATTACCATTACAGCGAGACCTTTACAGCAGCGCCATGACGGCAACACTATTAGAGCAACACTAATACAACAACACCATTACAGCAACCCTATTAGCCCATCCACACGGCCCACGCGGTCGCTGGGCTTAGCCAATCGCTGATGCGGAACTAGTCTATTTTTAGCGCAGACTTCTCTGGCTCACACTGGTATCACAAATACGGCACTGTCTGGAAGCAGCGTCTCTTTGACTCCATCACGCGTTTTCGCTTCGGTTCTAGACTATCGCACAACCACAACAAAATGGTTGTTCACTGCCAGTGGGGCACATGCTCTGGTGATCAACGATATCCCGATAAAATAGTAGGAGGCAAATTGCATCAATTTCCCTCTGTAAAAAGCAGAAGAGCCGATGCCATGGCGTGGATCAAGGCGTGCTGCCGGCCACACGATCAGCTAAATCTCAACCGGCTTAATAAAAACAAAGGAGTCTGCGTGGAGGCGAGTCTCAGGTCTGCATTTGAAATTGAACATTACTGTTGTTTAACATAAGTTTATTCATTTCTAGGCTTCAGGAAGCAAATTTTGGGATGGAGCATGAGGGTTGAGTGAGGATAGATGTACAGTAACGCTTCATTCCTGAACCATTCGCCTGTAATACCATTGAACAGGACTGCGCTGCTCACTCTGTCATAGAGTCATCGACGACTTTGATGATCTTGGAGCTGATGTTGTAGCTTCTCATTGTGGCCCACAGCGCAGCATGCCAGACTCTGTCAAATGCTTTCTTAAAGTCTATAAATACATGGTACAGATCTTGTTGGTGTTGTAGATGTTTCTCACACAGGACTCTCAGATTGAAGATCTGTTCGGTGGTGCTCCTACCTGGTCTGAAACCTGCCTGCTCTTCAGCAATGCTTTTCTCTACCTGAGGTTTTAATCTGTTCAGCAGTACTTTCAGCATGACCTTGCTGGGATGGCTGATGAGGCTGATCGTGCGGTAGTTCTGGCACATTTGCAGGTTTCCTTCTTGGGCAATGTAATCACTAAGGACTGTGTCCATGGGGTTGGCCAATCTCCCGTCTGCCAGACCTTATTGCAGATCTTTGTGAGTGCATCGATCATTGCATCGCCTCCTGCCTGGATGAGTTCCCCTGGTATGTTGTCAACCCCGGCTGACTTCCCTTTCTTGAGGGACTTAACCGCTGTCTCCACCTCTTCTCGAAGAATTGAGTAGTTGTCTTCCTCGGTAGACTGAGGACAGTTCAGTACTTTATGATCTCCTTTGGTGTCATAGTTGTACAGCTCAGAGCAGTACTCAGTCCAGCGTTTCCAGGATGATGATGATCGAAATGGCGACCGCATGTCTGTGTTTCAAAATGTTGCTGTTTCTAACGTAATTTGGTCAAATATAGTTCTGGTTTAATTAGAATAGCTTAAATATACCATATTTAAGAAGGAGATAACGATACGTATGCTCATTTCTAAGCCATTTCGAAGCCATTAGCGCCATTTTGGTAAATATCATGACCGAAATCTTCGAATCGAACGTGGTTGGTAAATTTCTTTCTCATCAATGCAACTAGTGAAGGTAAAGGTAGTAGTTTTGTATAGCGACTCTACACCAACCCGAGGCGCTCAATCCGTTTTAAACTTAACTACCTGATCACTGGAACACTTGATCAACATTTTACAGGCACCTGACAACAGACAGATATGACGCTCATTGTCACGCAGATGCCAGCACTTCCCGAGCTGTCACCTCCACCGTTGAATCCTCTTGCTCATAGATCTTAATTTCGTCTAAATAACATGAGTAGTATTTATTCATACCCCTGTCTATCACAGTCTGAGAAATCTTCTCACTGTCTGGCAAAAATGAGTCACAAATGCTGTCCGGAATACAACTCAACGATTCAGTTGGCGTTCCCGTCGAAGCCATTTTGCCGCCTGCATGTGATACCACGCGAGCTACAGCGAGAAAGGGGTGTGTCGTGGATGGGTCAATTACAACAACATAGTTATACAACACCCTTATGGTAACACAATTACACTAACACCATTAAATCAACACCATTACAACACCATTACAACAAAACAGTTACAGCAACACAGTTACAGCACCACCTGGCCGAAGGGGAGTGGATGAGGTGGGATGGTTGGGTGAGCTGTGGGTGGGATGTCAAATTTTTTCTCAAGAGAGTGATAGCTGTGATTAATTGAAAGTCAATAAAGATACATCTTAAACGACAACAAGATCATGTATATTGATGAAAAGTAACAGAAATAAATGTGGAATTGAGAAAATAGTGAAGTGTTGAACTTTTTTTTTCATGCTAAAACGAAAGAACAAAAGTTTAACCCTCTCATGACAGGTCACAAAATACTTCGGTCCCAGTGACTTTCCTGCTGGACACAACACATATAGGGTCTCACGGACTATGTGGAAAGTTGACATGCATGAGCATGTAAGTGTGATCTTATGGTGCATGCATGGAGCTTCTGTAGTCTGCATTTAATAATAATAATACAGAATACTTTTACGCACATACCTTCCCTAATAGGCAAGCTCATGGCGTTTACACTGAAAAGCTAGTCCACACTCATACAACAATCGCACACTGTACAGTTGAAATAAAAGAAGAGTTAAATACAATACAAATAATTAACGTAGCAGGCAATAAACAAAACACGAAACATTAAAAAAAACTAAACAACAACAACAAAGTCCTTGAGAATGATTCAGTCAGTTTACTCACAAGTGCAGGCGTGTGTACAGTGGAATGGTACCATGTCAGATTTCTTTGACTGCTCCGTCGGCGTAAGACAGGGGGCAGTCGAGGCCCCGAATTTCTTTTGTCTATTCATTGAATACATTGCAAGATACATTCGAACACACGGGCGCCATGGTGTACAGCTACTGCCCGGGATGACAGAGGTGTTTTCACTTATCTTTGCAGACGACATTGTTCTGCTTTCTACTACCCCAGTTGGTTTACAGTGCCAGATAAATAACCTATACCACGTTTCCAAGCGATTGGGTCTTCACGTAAATACTGACAAAACAAAGGTCATGGTCTTCCTTAGGGGCGGTTTTCTGGGCCGAGGGGAAAGGTGGTCCTTGGGAGGAACAGATCTGGAAGTGGTTAATGAGTATAAATACTTAGGATTCGTGTTCACTACTAAATTATAGGCTAGGTATCTTCTGCTCTCGACTGCCTGGGTGTAAAAGCCAAGAAAAAAACTGTACAGTTGATTAAGGCAATATGGCATCCTCGCACTATGAACACAGCAGGTTTTTTTTCGTTTGTACGATGCTCAAATACAACCTTCTTTACTCTATGGTTCAGAGTTGTGGGGATTGGAGGCAAGAGAAAGTATTGAGAAGGCGCACATGTTTGCATTCAAGCGCTTTCTCAAAATTTCTATAAAAACTCCAAATGTCATGTGCAGTGGTGAACTGGGTAAATACCCAATGTTTATTAACACTATTGTTATCAAGGGGTTTATGAGTTCTCCCTCGATTTGTTATAGGGCTCTCCTCTCTGCTCCTGTTTATCTCTCCCTTTAGATGATAAATACCTTTTGGGTTCCTTTCCATAGCAGATGGGCGCTGGGCTGTGAGGCGGGCTGGTTCCTTGTACATGCCGAGGATCTTCTGATTCGTAGATCTTCTTGGCTCGGACGGAGATACACCGCTTTCAGTCTGGCTTGGTACTGGAGGGCTTGATGTTCCATTTGGTTGGACAGAAGACTTCATATCTCTTGTTTGAGTTCTTATTCTTTATTTCGTAGCAGCAAGACATGAGATGGTACATTGCCCAGCATTTCTCTATCTCTGCCTACATTCTCTCTCTCTCCATCCGTTCTCTGTGAGCGCTCGCCTCCGTCTGCTTGCCTGTCTACTCTGCTCTCTCTCCTATGTCTGTTTCCCAAATTACTGAGATTCTTTTACCGTTAGACATACGGGGTCCTGCTCTCCTTATAAGGAGCTTGCGCCTGCGACTATACTAAAAATATCATAACAGAGAAAGAGGGGGTGGATACAGATATACCCTGGGAGGGGGGAAGGGATACGTTCTTTAAGAAGGATCCTACGCTTCCAGCGACCCTGAACTATTTTTAGCAACAGTAAACATGTCTGCGTGGCACAGTTTGCAAGGTGCATTCACCCAGCGCTATTCCACACAGCATCTCTTTCTCTCTTCCGCCTGACGCAGCTCTTTACCAGAATAACACTGGGCCTGCTTCCTGACTCAGCTTTCTGCGGCATAACACTATCACACGGGCGATTAGATACTGGTTTCGGCTAAGCAGGATGTCGGAAAGTAGACTGCCAAAGTAAGCCTACTTAATGCTGTCGAAAGAAAGTGTGTGTGTTAAGCTGAATTGGGTAAAATCAGTTGAACAATGTCTGTCAAGACTTGGATTTGGTTATGTGTGGACAAATTGTGGGCACATAAATGAAAAGAGCTTTATTCTATCGCTAAGACAAAGACTTTGTGACTGCTCCCTGCAAGAATGGCACATGAAAATTTTTGAAAGTAACAAGACTTGCCTGTTATGGATCTTTTAAGCAGTCTCTACAGTGTGAGAGTTATTTGAATTACATAAATATATTAAAATTTAGGGATGCATTTATACGTTTCCGTGTTGGAAATTTTGCACTTGGGTCAAACCTGCGCAATCCTGACCACGATGCAGACAGAGAATGTCCATTTTGCGGAGAGTACGAGGATGAGCGGCATTTTTTAATCCATTGTCATATATATGGGGACCTACGAGATAAATATATTGCAAAACACCTGAAAAAGGCAAGGTATAGGACATTCTCATTAACGTACCCTGCAGGAGTTATCCTCGGCGCTCTCTGTCGAAAAACAACGCGTTAGGTAGAACCACCTAGTTCCGGCAGCATTCTCGAAGCGTCTGCATGCACTGAATATTAGATTGCTCAAAGTACATGTATGTGGGGGTGGAAAACAGTACTGTGTCATGTAAAGCTCGAATGAGTAGCAGCAGATAACTGTTTAGTTCTGGCTTGAATTGACAATTTCGTTTCCCTGGTTTGCTGCTAATCATTCGAGCTTTACATGAAACAGTATATCACACTAGCTCGATCGTCTGCTGGCGTAGTGGCTATGGTTCGATCGCGTTCGTCTGCTAGGTACGTTCGGTGAGGTTTGTTTACTTATCTTCTGTGGGTTTTGTGCAGAAAGTATACGTTAAAACAGTCTAATATGACTATTTTCGAATAGTTTTGAATGTAATTAATCTTTTTGCATGCTTTAATGTCATCCTTTTGCCACGATCTAGCGATCATCACATCAGCTTCCATCTTTACCAGTCTACCGGAACTAGTGGAAGTAAAGGGACGAAACTCGGGCTTAATTTCCGTTTGAGAAGTGAGAATGTCCTATACTGATGTGACGCACCTGATCAATGGGTGTGATATAAGAAAGACACGCGATGTATCGATGTATTTTATGCTTTTAAACTTCGTTGTGAGAAGCTCACGAACTCTGAGGAAAATCATGTATTAAGTGAAATTAATGCCAGCTGATATGTACATCAATCAACCACAACCAGTCATTTAGGTTAACGATGTTTCTGCAAGAGCGCAACTTTCTTTTACCTGTTTGGCACTTAGATTCACTGACTGTACTGATTTTACACTTGTACATAGCATGTTCTATTTTTTGCATATGTACAAACATGTGAATTATACTGTCTTGACGGGTCGTTGGCCGAAATAAACAAATCGATTAGAATCGAATCTCAGTGTTGTTGACAGCTTTGATACTTTTCTCTGTATAAACGAAACTAAACATTACACAAAACAAGCATTTCCATGAGTCAAGAAAACAAAGATTCATACAAAAGAAGGTCCCACAACGGTCAGCTGGTCAGCTTCACCCAAACAAAGGATGGGGAAGGGGGTGGGTGGGGGGTGGAGTTTGGAGAGATGTCTGACACAAACAGAAATCTGGCACACAGGATGAGCAAGCGAGGATAACTGATTAGTGGATGAACACAGCAGATGTACAATAGACTTGGTGATAAGTACACCTTATCACACTTATATGGATGTGTGTCTCCAAATGCCGAGTGTCAGATGCCAATTTGCATGAACTCTCACCCCAGAGGTCCCCCTGTGAGCTGGGGGAGACCCGCTGCATCTTCATACACGATTCATAAAAGGCGAGTAAATAGTGACATCGTGACTTCATTTGCACTTAATCTATTCTAGTTATTTTCGTGCTCAATGGCCTTACATAGCCTACAAAGGCTGATAGGTTGTAAAACTCCATCCATCCATCCCATCCCATCCCACCCCACCCATTCCATCCCACCCCACCCCACCCCACCCCATCCCATCCCACCCCACCCCACCCCACCCCATCCCATCCCACCAAGCCCCACCTCATCCCACCCATCCACCCATCCATCCATTCATCCATCCATCCATCCATCCATCCATCCATCCCATCCCAGATGCTGCTGGTAGAAAATGTGGACCTCAATCCTTGCCGCACAATCAGCGGTAGAGATGATCCTCCACGGGAAAGGAAGGTGACTGACTTTATGAGTTCGCGACAGGTCGCCAGTATGAATTGCGACTTGTCTCCTTTGAAGTCCTGTCGATGAGCTCCGTCGAGATCGAGTCAAACAAAGTTATCTTTTCCTATTAAGAGGATAACAAACGCGCTTCGCTTACAAAATCTGTGAAAGACACGACTGTTTTTGGAGCAGACAGTTTGTTGTTTCTACAATGGTGAACGAGTCGAAGCTAACTCGAGTTCCACACAGATCCAGTAAGGCTTCGTGCTGGTCAAATGAATTTGAAGTCGAATGGAAACTTCCCCCTGAATGACCAGGGCCAGCTGAATCAGTGACGAATGTTTCATTTACAAAAAGTGAAATTACTCTCTTCGAGTGCGTCAAGAAATTGGATTGTTTAGATTTGCCATTTCCACTCGACCATTGTTTTAGTGTTCTGGTGGAACTGTTACTGTAGAAACATTTTGTGCAATAAGTCGTAAGGTGAATAAGTGACGAATTATGAATAATCACTTTGTCTGTATACTATAAGCTTTGCATTACGAAAGAACACCTGATTTGTGGGTGAAATAATGTTTTGATACCAGCATATGTCGTTGTGATCTTTTGCTCTACTGCTCATTTCCATGATCTTCTCAAATGTAGTTAATTGATAATATGCAATTAGTCATTACAATGATCGACATAAAAAACTAAACATAACAAAGATTTTAATATTCAGAAGATCTATACAAGAATGTAAATGTATGATGTTGGGCACACCTGCAAAGACTGCAAGGTCTGCAAAGACCCCAGTTCAACTGATTTGCTTGTTATCAATTTGGTAAGTCATATTCTTTCTTCGATTCTAGTACGAGGTTCTGGGAGGCAAAGTAGTTTTGCTGCATCTCAACTACCAGGCGTAGGCTGATCTCGTTCTTTTCTTTTTAAGGGAGCTAAGCAAAAAAAAAAGAGGGGGAGACAGCAGTGAAGTCCTTCAAGAAAGGGAAGTCAGCTGGGGTTGACAACATTCCAGGGGAACTCATCCAGGCAGGAGGCGACGCAATGATCGATGCACTCACAAAGATCTGCAATAAGATCTGGCAGACGGGAGATTGGCCAACCCCGTGGACACAGTCTCTAGTGAATACATTGCCCAAGAAAGGAAACCTGCAAATGTGGCAGAACTACCGCACGATCAGCCTCATCAGCCATCCCAGCAAGGTCATGCTGAAAGTACTGCTGAACAGAATAAAACATCAGGCAGAGAAAATCATTGCTGAAGAGCAGGCAGGTTTCAGACCAGGTAAAAGCACCACCGAACAGATCTTCAATCTGAGAGTCCTGTGTGAGAAACATCTACAACACCAACACGATCTGTACCATGTCTTTATAGACTTTAAGAAAGCATTTGACAGAGTCTGGCATTCTGCGCTGTGGGCCACAATGAGAAGCTACAACATCAGCTCCAAGATCATCAAAGTCGTCGAACATCTCTATGACAGAGCGACCAGCGCAGTCCTGTTCAATGGTACCACAGGCGAACGGTTCAGGACAACGGTCGGAGTCAGACAGGGCTGTCTACTCTCCCCCACACTCTTCAACCTCTTCCTCGAAAGGATAATGACTGATGCCCTAGCAGACCAGGAAGGATCAATCAGCATCTGTGGCAGAAAGATCACCAACTTACGTTTTGCTGATGACATTGATGGATTCTGAACATCTCATATGAAGACCATGTCACGAATGAGGAAGTCAGCAACAGGATCAGGAGAGCATTTGGACAGTTTGAAGACCTGCTCTCAATCGTGAAAAGCAGAAAGCTGAAGTGGTACGGTCACGTGTCAAGAGGCAGTGGGCTGGCCAAGACCATCCTGCAAGGTACCGTACCAGGTGGGAGAAGGAGAGCCAGGCAGAGAAAGAGGTGGAAAGACATCAAAGAGTGGACAGGCTTGACCTTTGCTGACTCACAGCGAGCCACAGAGGATAGAGATCGATGGAGGAAGATTGTCCGAAAGTCATCAGTGGTGCCTCAACAACCCATCTCAGGGTTAAGAGACTGAACTGAACTGTATTGATCGAGATAAATAATGGCCGGGGAAGAGTTCACCAGGGGTCATATGGTAATTAGCAGCACAGCCATGATGGTAGGTTGCATAACTTCCGGTGCTATTGTTGGGGTATGTTTCGGGTCTGTGTTGAGGAGTGATTATCGCTAGATCGTGGCAAAAGGATGGCATTAAAGCATGCTGTCGTGTTATCATGTTTATCACTTGGTTTCGCCTGCGAGTTTATCACTTGGTTTTGTCTACGCATTATGCGCGCATGCGCCGGGGAAATTGTGGGCGCCATGTCTAGTCCTGGAACACGCGGAATTATACTGTAAGAAGAAGTAGTAAATTCTCAAAGTTGAAATACTAACAAGCCTCCAGTCTTTATTGATTGAAGAAGTACAACGCTCGGAACACAACATGGTGGCAGCGGTAAACGCAACAGCGGTGAACTGTGAACTGTACGCGTGCTGAACGAACTGAGATCCTAATCTCGCTGCGGAATTTTCTAGAACCGTTTTCACGTGGTACTGGTCTAAGAAGAAACAGTGAAGATGGGTCCGTTCAAGCCTCCGGAAAACTTCGACTTCAGCAATCCTACAGCATGGCCCGAGTGGAAGCAACGTTTCCAGCGATTCTTCACGGCTTCAAAGCTGCACAAAGAAGACGCGGAAATCCAGATAAGTACTCTTATCTACGTTATGGGTGCAGACGCAGAGAAGATTCTGACGTCTTTTCAACTGTCGGAAGAAGAAGGAAAAGTCTACGCGACTATTCTGGAGAAATTTGATGGCTACTTCATTCCGCGAGTAAATGTCATTCATGAAAGAGCCAGGTTCCACTCATGCAACCAGAAGCAGGGGGAAACCATAGAAGCCTACGTGAGAGAATTGTACGATCTGGCAAATCTAGCACAGATACCGAACAAAGACGAAGCAATCCGAGATCGTCTTGTCCTTGGAGTCCTTGATCGCGAGCTCTCAGAAAAGCTCCAACTGACACCGACACTGACACTTCAAGATGCCATCACTGCAGCACGACAATATGAACAAGTAAAGACACAGCTAACAGAGCAACGCCAGACGATCGATGCAGTCCACAGCTGCAGAGGGGCCAGTGGGGGCCATCACAGAGGCGGTAGGCGCAGCGGTTACAACGGTAATCGAGGTGACAGATCCGGCAGTCATCATCCACAGGGCGGCGGCTCTGGCCATAGGGGCGGCGGTCAGCAGAACCAGCATACCAGTGGCAGTCCACGCGGCCGTGGAAATCACTTCTCGCAGAGAGGGAGAGGAGGTTACTCATCATCATGCTCAAGATGTGGTCGTCACCATAGCAACACAGAGATCTGTCCTGCACAGGGAAAAAGGTGCAGAAATTGTTCAAAGCCAAACCACTTCGCAGCAGTATGCAGAAGCAAATCGATGCACTCAGTGGAAGAGCACCACTACGACTACTACGACTACCAGTATGAAGAAAGAGGAGGAGAAGAAGAGGACGAAGTACACAGAGTGACACAAGAAGAAATCTTCATTGGGCCAGTGAACAGTGGGACCAACAACGAACCACCGTGGACTACAGTCTTGACAGTTGAAAACAGCAAAATCACGTTCAAGATCGACACAGGGGCAGATGTGAGCGTCATTTCGGCAGCCCAGTACAACAACATGAGTCCACGACCGCAGCTACGGAAATCTAACACGATTCTGCGCAGCGCTGGCGGCGTGATGGAGTGCCTGGGACAGTTCGAAGCAGTCACCAGAGTCCACGATAAGCCATTCCCACTTCGGATCTTCGTCGTGAATTCGAAGACCGACAATCTTCTCAGCCGAGAAGCGTCAACAAGGATGGGTCTCGTAAAAAGAATCGACACCATCGACAGGCTACCCTTCGGTGCACTGGATGAGAAACCAGTCGACTGCACCCCAGTGAAAATATTGCTGAGAGACGATGTACAACCTTACAGCCTACACACAGCGCGCAGAATACCAATACCACTGTTGGAGAAAGTCAACAAAGAGTTGGCCAGGATGGAAGCCAAAGGCATCATAGAAGCAGTGACTGAACCTACAGACTGGTGCGCTCCCATCGTACCAGTACTGAAAAAGTCCGGCGACGTGAGGATTTGCACAGATTTCAAGAAGCTCAATCTGGCTGTGAAGCGGGAGAGGTACATCCTTCCAACCCTCGACGACATTCTGCACAAGCTATCGGGGTCAGCGTTCTTCAGCAAGCTCGACGCGACTTCAGGCTTCTGGCAGTTGCCTCTCGACCCTTCGACAGCGAAGCTCACCACGTTCATAACCCCAACATCCGGGAGATATTTCTACAAGAGACTCCCTTTCGGAATATCCTCAGCGCCTGAGATTTTTCAACGCACAGTCGAAAACATCTTGAAGGATCAGAGCAACGTCGTCTGCTTCTTCGACGATATCCTCGTCTACAGCGAAGACGAGCTGTCCCATGAGCGCCACCTGGGCGGCGTCATGAAGAAACTAGCCAGTGTCAACCTCAAGCTCAACCCAGACAAGTGCGAGCTGAGAAAGCAAGAGATCGAGTTTCTTGGGCATCGCATCAGCAAGAACGGAGTCTCTCCAGATCCGACCAAGGTTGAAGCCATCACCAACATGCCAGACCCCACCAACGTGACGGAGTTGAGGAGAGTTCTGGGCATGATCAACTTTCTGGGCCGATACTTGCCGAACCTGTCGACAGTACTGCGGCCAGTGACAGAACTTTTGGAGAACGACAGAGCCTGGTCATGGGGGCCAGCGCAGATCAAAGCCATGAGTGAGGTGAAGAAGATGCTGACGTCAACACCCACACTTGCCTTCTACGACCCAAGAAAGCCCACAACAGTGAGTGCAGATGCAAGCAGCTATGGAGTAGGTGGAGTCCTGCTACAGCAATACCCTGACGGAATCCTCAAGCCGGTAGCGTACTGTTCACGTACCTTGACACCCACTGAGCGCAGGTACGCACAAATCGAGAAGGAAACTCTCGCAGCTGTCTACGCCTGTGAGAAGTTCAGCCGCTACCTGGTTGGCCTGTCCAGTTTCAAGCTAGAGACGGATCACAAGCCTCTCGTCCCCATCATCAACTACAAGAACCTTGAGGATACCCCAGTCAGATGTCAGAGAATGCTCATGCGACTCATGAGATTCAACCCCATCGCAGAGTACGTGCCGGGAAAGCAGCTCGTCGTGGCAGACACTCTTTCTCGCAGCCCACAGAAGTACAAAGAAGAAGATGTGAGCAGAGTGGAGCTACTCATCGAAGACGTGGCAGACTACGTCGACAGCGTGAACCTGTCCTGGTCCTACCACATGCCGGACAAGAAGCTGAAAGAACTGGCAGAAGAAACCAAGAAAGACAGTTTGATCCAAGCAGCATTACACTACGTGCGAGAAGGATGGCCAGTGTACGCGTCAGATGTTGAGGAAGGACTGCGTGATCTCTTCGAAGTCCGCGGCGAACTCAGCGAGAACAACGGCCTGCTCACCAGAGGCAGCCGCATCGTGATACCAGCGTCCATGAGAGATGAAATCCTAGCAAGGATCCATGACGGTCATCTCGGCATCGTAAAGTGCCGTGAGAGAGCGAACGCAGCGTGCTGGTGGCCAGGAGTCGGCACGCGCATCAAGCAAATCGTCCGCAACTGCAAGCACTGTCAAGAGAAACAGGCTACTCAGCGAAAAGAACCACTCATCACAACAGAACTACCAGATAGGCCATTCCAGAAGTGTGCAGCTGATCTTTGTGAACTCAAGGGAAAGCAGTACCTTGTACTGATAGACTACTTCTCAAGATACCTCGAGATAGCCTACCTCAGAAACATCACCTCTTCAGAAGTCATCGGACGGATGTCCAACATGTTTGCTCGTCACGGGATTCCAGAAACACTCATTACTGACAATGGCCGTCAGTTCACATCATCAGAGTTCCAGCAGTTTTCACAGCGTTGGGGCTTTGAACACATCACCACATCCCCGCACTACCCGCAAGCAAACGGCGAAGCTGAGAGAGCTGTACAAGAAGCCAAGAAGATTCTGGGCCAGAAGGAGCCAATGATAGCACTACTTGCCCACAGAGCCACTCCTATCGCAGCGACAGGCAAGAGTCCAGCCGAGCTAGCATTCTGCCGAAAGCTTCGTACAACACTCCCAACCCTGCCTGAAAACCTTGCGCCAAGTTATGAAAGGAAGTCTGTGGCGGACAAGGATAGAGAACACAAAGCAGCATACAAGAAAGTATTCGACAGACGCCACGGAGTCCGTCTACTGGGAGAACTTTCGCCAGGTGACCCAGTTCTCCAGAAGCTGGACAACGAGAAGAAGTGGGGAAGTCCAGCCATCGTCCAACAGCAGTGTGCACCAAGATCCTATGTGGTACAAACGCCTAACGGCAAGAACTTCCGGCGAAATCGTCGTCATCTCAGGCTGTTCCACAGTCCTCAGCCTGAGCGGTCCCGTCCTAACCCCAGCACGGTCCTCAAGCGCCTGTCCCTGTCCAGTCACGTTATCCCTGTCCCTGTATCCAGAGACCAGAAGAGAGATTGTGGCAGTCCCAGCTACAATGCAGCACGTCCCAGCTGCAACGACTCTGACAGTCACAATTCAGAGTCAGGTACCAGTCCGAGACAGGGCAAGTCCATCGTCCAAGTCGGTCAACGCCCGCCAGATGTCAACAGTTCTGACACTGCCAGTGGTGGTCTACCTCCAGTCCGACCCCCCGAGGGCAACAGCAGTCCTGCCGTGACGAGGACCCGCAGCGGCCGCATTGTTACCAGACCAATCCGCTTCCAGGATAACTAACAATTTTTTAACATTGTTGGAATGCAGGACACATTGATCTGAACTTTTAACTTTTAAAGTGAATTTATCTCCCTTCTCGGTTATCACAGACTCTAATGAATAACTAGCCACTGGGCTGATTTTTGCAAAATCTCAAAGAGGGGAAGATGTCGTGTTATCATGTTTATCACTTGGTTTCGCCTGCGAGTTTATCACTTGGTTTTGTCTACGCATTATGCGCGCATGCGCCGGGGAAAATTGTGGGCGCCATGTCTAGTCCTGGAACACGCGGAATTATACTGTAAGAAGAAGTAGTAAATTCTCAAAGTTGAAATACTAACAAGCCTCCAGTCTTTATTGATTGAAGAAGTACAACGCTCGGAACACAACACATGCAAAAAGTTTAATTAGATTAAAAAACTAATTGAAAATAGTCATACTAGTCTATTGTAACGTATACTTTTTGCACAAAACCCACAGAAGATAAGAAACAAACCACACCATACGCACCTAGCAGACGAACACGATTGAACCGTAGCCACTACGCCAGCAGACGATCGAGCTAGTGTGATATAATGTTTCATGTAAAGCTCGAATGAGTAGCAGCAGATAACTGTTTAGTTCTGGCTTGAATGGACTATTTCGTTTCCCTGGTCAGGCCCCCCCAAAAGTCCAATCCCAACCTCTCCGTGGTGGGGGGGAGACAGGGAGAGGTGACTCCGCCTGGACTCGCCTCTCCTTGACCAACTGGGACCATGGCAAATGTGTTCCCCTACGTAATGGGGCAGCGTGTTGGCCGTGCGCTGCTTCCCGTGTCGGAAGAGGAAGGGATCCTGGTGGTTGAGGGGAGCTGCTGCTGCGGCAGCAGTTGACCCAACACACCACTTCGGCCCGGACTTTCCCTAGACGGGTGGTCAGATGGACCCGGTCTGACCAATCGGCTGGTCGCGTCTTCCGGAGGCGTCACCATTCTTGTAGGGACTAGGCCCTCCTTCCCCTTTCCTCCTTTCCCCTCCCTATTGTTAACGTTCTTAGTGTAGACTTAATTTGCTGGTGACTCCAAAGGTGGCGGCTTATGGGTCAATCGTGTACTGTGAAGTCGTGAGAGAGCCTCACCTTACATGAGTATATCCCCGGAATAGCCCTGGCACGGCGATGCGCTGGTCATCCGCGCAGACTGTGTCCCCTTGTTGGACTCCGTGGTGGGTGGGGAGTGCCGGGGATGAATTTTTAAGCTTAACATAATGGAAACTACAAAACGAAAAAACCACCCATCCAAACGACAGAGAGAACTCTCCTCCAGTTCAGAGAGCCTCTCTGACTCTCCTGCCCACTTCGATGACGACAGCTGGCCTCGCTTTCTACTTGTACGTTCTGTTGAGCAGAACAACCCATTGAACAAAGTGTCACCATTTGCCATTGCAAAGGCCATTCAGGGCATTGCTGGTGAGCCTAAGCAGGTGAAGAAGCTCAGGAGTGGTGACCTTCTTGTGGAAGTGACCAAGAAGGCCCACGCTCTGAACCTGCTGAAGGCATCCACCTTTGCCAATGTACGAGTGAAAGTCGAGCCTCACACAAGCCTAAATTCCTGCAAAGGAATTATTCGAAGTCGTGACCTTGCTGACCTTTCTGAAGATGACATCCTGGAAGGCCTGTCGGACCAGGGAGTAAGGGGTGTCCGAAAGTTGACGGCCAGGCGTGATGGTGTGGTCAAGCCCACCAGCACGATCCTGTTGACTTTTGGTACCCCTACTCTTCCTTCCTTCGTGAAGGCCGGCTACCTTCGTGTTGCAGTTGACCCGTTTATACCAAACCCACTGCGCTGCTTCAAGTGTCAGCAGTTTGGTCATCACCAAGACTCTTGCAGTCGCGCTGCCCGCTGTGGGCGATGCTGTGGTGATGACCATACTGACGATGGCTGCCGAAACACCCCGAAGTGTGCCAATTGCTCTGGCTCTCACCCGTCTTTCTCTCGCGATTGTCCCAAGTGGCAGCGCGAGAGAGAGATCCAGAGGGTGAGAGTCACCAATGGCATTTCGTTTCCAGAGGCGCGACGACTTGTGGAGGTTTCGACGAGGCCTCCATCTGGCCCGTCGTATGCCTCTGCAGTGAAGTCGGCCAAGTCTGTGGCTTGCCAGACGACGGTCACATGGCTGAAGGGTGACAAACCGAAGGCTGTGTCTGAGTCTGTGTCTGCTGCTGTCCAGACGACTTCGGGCGAGACGCTCAGGAAGGTCTCGAAACCACCTGAGACGTCTCGGCTGCCGACCAAGGCATCTAAGAAGTCGGAGAAGCGAGCTCCGATGACAGACCGACTTTCGAAGGGGGAGCGAGACCCTGTGCAGCAGCACAATCGATTTAGTGCGCTGCAGGCCTTTGAGAACATGGAGACGGGAGATCCTGTCTCTCAGGTTTCTCAGAGCCACGTCCACTCCCCTAGAAAGAAATGAGTACTGTTATTCAGTGGAATTGTCGAGGTTTGAGGGCAAATTTTGATGAGATTTCACTCCTCATTTCTTTACTTAATCCACTTGTTGTCTGTTTACAAGAGACTCTTATACGATCTTGTGATAAGGTCTCTTTTCGTGGATTCGCTGCGTTTTCGTCTTCTTCTTCGGAAAGAGCTGTGGGTGGGGTGTGTGTTCTGGTGGGAAATGTTCCTCACGGTCTTGTCTCCCTGTCCACTCCACTGCAGGCAGTGGCTGTGCGGGTGACTCTCCACAGACCTATCACCATATGTTCCATTTATGTCCCCCCCAGCTCCTCTTTAAATCGTACCGATTTAGAAGACTTGATTTTTCAGTTACCGCCACCTTTTCTGTTACTTGGAGATTTTAATGCCCATAACCCCTTGTGGGGCGGTCATATCACTGATGCTCGTGGCAAACTTTTAGAAAACTTCATCTGTGATAATGATTTATATCTTTTTAACACTAAGCAGCCAACTTATCTCCATCCTGCCTCTGGGTCATTTACAGCCATCGACCTCAGTCTTTGTTCCCCCTCTCTGGCCGTGGATTTTTCCTGGCAGATACGGGGGGACTCTCATGGGAGTGACCACTTTCCAGTCGTGCTGACATCTGCCAGACCCTCTGTTGTTCGGAGGCCGTCTCGGTGGAAACTCCAGGCAGCCGACTGGAATCTCTTTCGATCCCTCTGTGAGACTCGGCTCAATGCTGAAGCCCTCGATGGTGGTGATGACCCTGTAGGCTCTTTCACAACTATGTTAACTGAAATTGCCCACCTTTCCATCCCTCAGACATCGACAGCACCACGACGTGTACATCGTCCCTGGTTTAACCAGGATTGTCGAGAAGCTATTTGTCGGAGAAATAAGGCTCTTCGACTCTTTCGAAGAAACCCATGCCCCGAGAATCTTCGCCGTGTCAGGGAACTCCGAGCTCTGGCTCGGCGTACCATCCGTGCTGCTAGAAGGCAGTCCTGGAGAGAGTACGTTAGTAAGCTCTCTTCCAGGACTCCCATTCGCAAGATGTGGGAGATGGTACGAAAGATCTCGGGGAAGTTCGTTTCTTCTTCCGTCTCTCATCTGTCTGTTGATGGGAGGACTGTCGACTCTACACCTGAGATTGCCAATGCTCTGGCTGCCACTTTTTCCTTGAACTCATCTATTTCTTTCTGTAATCCGTCTTTCCAACGGATCAAGGCGGAGCGGGAAAAGGTTGACCTCAGATTCGAGTCTGACGACTCTGAAGTTTACAATGTGCCTTTTTCTCTGCGGGAGCTTCTCGACTCGTTGAAAAACGCCCACGATACTTCTCCTGGTCCTGATGGCATTCATTATCAGATGCTCAAGCATCTACCTAAGCCGTCTCTCAAGTTGTTACTTGAGTTTTTTAATACTATTTGGTCTTCGGGTTCTTTCCCACCTTCGTGGCGGGAGTCTATTGTCGTTCCGGTTCTCAAACCGGGTAAAGATCCTAAAGACCCTGTAAGTTATCGTCCAATATCCCTCACAAGTTGTGTCTGCAAGACCCTAGAGCGGATGATTAACGCCCGGCTTGTCTGGTTCCTGGAGAAGCATGGGGTCCTCAGTGACGTCCAGTGCGGCTTCAGGAAGCGGCGTAGCACGGCTGATCATCTCGTTCGTCTTGAGAGCCTTGTGCGGGACGCTTTTTTGCGTCGGGAACATTGTGTTGGAGTCTTTTTCGACCTCGAGAAGGCCTACGACACCACGTGGAGATATGGCATCTTGTCTGATCTCCACGCCATGGGTCTTCGGGGTCGACTTCCACACTTTATTTGTAATTTTCTGCGTGATCGCTCGTTCCGAGTCCGCGTTGGACCGGTTTTGTCACAGTTATATCCCCAGGAAATGGGAGTCCCTCAGGGCAGCATTCTGAGCGTGACTCTGTTCATTGTAAAGATCAACAGTATTGTGGAGTGTCTCCCTCCCGGAATTAACTCATTTTTATATGTAGATGACTTCCTAATTGTTCACCATGCCAAGAGCATGGATTTTATTGAGAGGCAGCTGCAACTGTCTCTCAATCGTCTTGTGGATTGGTCGAGTTCGAACGGTTTTAAATTTTCATCATCGAAAACTGTGTGCATGCACTTTTGTGCATGTCGCAAATTACACCCTGATCCTGTTTTACTTCTAGATGCATTTCCTTTACCTGTCGTTGAGGAGACTAAGTTTCTTGGAATCCTATTCGACAGGCGTTTAACTTTTATACCGCATCTTAAATATTTACGTATCAAATGTACCAAGGCACTCAACCTATTGAGAGTTGTTGCTCACTCCCACTGGGGAGGAGGTAGCAGTGTTTTAATACTACTCTATCGTGCCTTGGTACGCTCCAAACTAGATTACGGTTGTTTTGTGTATGGGTCAGCTCGCAAGTCGTACTTGTCGATGCTTGACCCAATCCACCATCAGGGTTTACGATCGGTCCTCGGTGCCTTTCGCACCTCTCCTGTGGAGAGTTTATATGCGGAGGCGCGCGAGCCTCCGACTTCATTTACGTAGGCGGAAGCTCGCGTTACAATACATCGTTCGTGTAGGTTCCAACCCGACAAATCCTACTTATCATTGTGTTGTCCGACCAAAGTTTCCACACCTTTACGCGGCCAAACCCAACTGTGTCCCCCCGCTGGGGATACGAATTGGGAAGGATATCGCGGCGGCAAATGTTCAGATGGACAATTTTTTTACCTATCCTTTATATCTGTCACCGCCGTGGCTCATGCCTGAACCTGTTATTTTACTTAATCTAGCGAAATTTTTCAAGAGTGCTGCCCTCGCTCACATGTACAAGAGTGCATTCCGGGAAATTTTATCTACACATGCACATTTTTACCCACTTTATACAGATGGTTCTAAAGATGGAGATCGTGTGGCAGCAGCTGTTGTTGCCCGCGAAACCGTCTTGCGCTTTCGCCTTCCGGATGGGACTTCGATCTACTCTGCAGAGCTTAGTGCACTTGAGGCCGCTCTTGGCGTAGTCCAGAGCAAGAGACTGCCACGAACCCTTGTTGTCTCTGACTCGTTATCGGCCTTACAGGCTCTGCGGGGTAGGGAAATTTCCCATCCTTATTTGTTTGGTATTTTTGTTCATCTGTGTCGACTACAGTGTGGGGGTGCTGAGGTCGTCTTCTGCTGGGTCCCTAGCCATATGGGCATCCCGGGGAACGAGAGAGCAGATCAGGCTGCCAAGTCTGCTCTCTCCCTTCCCATGTCCCCGGGCAGGATCCCGGCGGGCGATCTGGTACCTCGAGTTACTAACTACATTTTAAATCTGTGTCAGTCCGACTGGGACGGCAAGATACATAACAAACTTCATGACGTATCTTCTGTGTGGGGTGAGCGACTCTCCCCCACATCGCTGACGAGAAGAGAGGAAGTTGTGCTCTGCCGTTCCCGGATCGGCCATTCTCTTCTGACCCACTCCTATTTGTTGCGGTCGGAGCCTCCACCGGAGTGCCACACCTGCCAGTGCAGGCTCACCATGCGGCACGTTCTGGTGGAGTGCCCTCGACTGGCTCATCTACGGAGTGGGTCGAGCAGTCTGTCTGACTTTTTTAAAGACCCTTTAGCTGTGATAAAATATTTGATAGATTCTGAGTATTATTCTCGTTTATGAGTGGTACTATGTCTTAATTGTTTTCGATATTTCTCCACGTACCTCCTCTGAGGTCTTCCTTTAATTGCATTTTTTAATAAGGGAAAGTATGTTGTGGCCTTGTATGGCCTTCACGGCTGATGAACCCTTGGGCTCCATCCACCTATTCTTTAGTGTTTTGTAAATGACAGGGACATTGAGGTGTGAAATTTTCCCCTATCACCCATTATGAGTCTTCATGTTTGAAGGCTCTTCGCAGCCTTGCTGGCTGGTGGGCAGTGAGACTCGATTTAATTGATTTCATGTCACTGGTTAGATGGACTGTATAAGAACTCACTGTTGAGAAGAGTTTTAATTCTTTGTTAAAGATGGGTGTTTCTTAATGTTGTGGCCTTATATAGCCTACAAGGCTGATAGGCCCTTAAACTCCATCCATCCATCCATCCATCCCTGGTCAGGCGAGGACAGAAAATTCACGATAATTGAGTCGATAAGTGCATGATCAACTTGCCCGCATTCGGCGTAATGTAACGTGTAAGATGATGACAAGAAAATGGCATTAAAGCACAAAACAAAGTTTCATGACAACTAAATTCACCAATTATATTAATAACTGACCATTTTTACACCTACAGCTAGTGCTCAAACCTTACAAAGCAAACAAAACATACAGCGGGGAGTGTCCCGGTCACGCATCAAAACTCAGTGCACGAGTGATCGTTTCGCTTTTGTCTTATTTGTTTATCTGCTCCGACATGCTAAGCTGGCTGTGCCAAGAAACCAACATCTGAAATAATTAGAGTTGATACATTTTTCTTTCTAAGGTAATGTCAGTGAGGAAGAAAACGCGTTATATTGACTTTCGCAAGCCCGATGCCTGTCGATTTTACCTCAACAAAATTGAGGCGA
Organism: Theodoxus fluviatilis; assembly: GCA_034096865.1. Lineage (NCBI taxonomy): Eukaryota > Metazoa > Mollusca > Gastropoda > Cycloneritida > Neritidae > Theodoxus > Theodoxus fluviatilis. The sequence continues at coordinate 31,017 of JAWQFJ010017774.1, forward strand.
TCGGCTGGCTCGATCCATACCAGCTGACGCTCCCTATGGGTTAGGGGGGTAAGAATTGACCCACTGCGTCTCCCTTCGAGATTCATAAGAGACGAATAACTAGGTACATCGGGACTTGATGTGCGCTGACTCAGAACTATTCTAGTGGTTTTTGTGCTCAGTGGCCTTACGTAACCTACAAAGGCTGATACACCTTAAAACTCCATCCATCCATCCATCCATCCATCCATCCATCTACACCAGCTGACGAAGGACGGACATATTAAATTGTTGTACTCAGAACATCAGCGTACTCGGAAGAGTTCAAGAATTACAGGTCTTTGGAAGTCTATCGATTCTTCGTAGCAGGATTCGTGGGAGATGTCTGCTGATTCTCGCCGGGTGATTGTCTCGAAAGGTCAGATCTATTCTGTAAATCTTCTTTTTCCATCCTCTTCCTCTAGCTTTGGTCCCCCTTTGCACAATCGGACCTTGATTGGTTTTCTCTGATGGTAGAAAGTAGTAGGAGCATTTGACTCCTCTTAATTTTTCTTTTTGTTGGTTGTTAAAACAATTTTTCACGCAGCAAGAAGTCGACGTTTTACGTTTTGCTGACGACATAGGTGGCCTGGCCGGAAGTGAAAAGGAGCTGGAGAACTTAGTGGAGCGCTTAGACGCAACCTCCACAAAATTTGGTATGCAGATCAGTGCAGAGAAGACCAAACTGATGACCAACAACACCAATGGCATCAGCACTGACATTAAGGTCTGTGGCGAGAAACTGGAAACCGTCAGCAGCTTCAAATACCTGGGAGTAATTGTCACAGATGCAGGATCCAAACCTGAAATACTCGCCAGAATTGCTCAGACCACGGCGGCACTCACAAAACTCAAGACCATCTGGAAGGACAGGAACATAGCCCTCAGCTCGAAGATCAGACTGATGCGCGCCCTGGTCATGTCCATATTTTTGTATGCCTGTGAGTCAGGGACACTAACAGCTGACTTGGAGAGAAGGATACATACAGGCCATGGAAATGAGATGCTTTCGACGACTCCTCGGCATCTCCTACAAGGACCGCATCACAAACGAGGAAGTCCGAAACAAAATTAGGCAAGCCATCGGGCCCCATGAAGAACTACTGACAACTGTGAAAAGACGCAAACTAAAGTGGTATGGGCACGTCTCACGATCGTCAGGGCCGGCTTGCCAAGACTGTGTTGCAAGGCACAGTAAAAGGAGGGAGGAGGAGAGGCAGACAAAGGAAAAGATGGGAGGACAACGTCTCAGAATGGACAGGGATGAGGCTCAGCGAAGCCTTGAGACAGTCCGAGAAGCGAGAGGAATGGAGAGAACTGTTTGCCAGACCATCTGTGGTGCCCCAACGGTCGTCCAGACCACGGGACAAGTGAAGTGAAGTGAAGAAGTCGGCATGGTTGCACGTCTCCCGTAGCACAGCTTAGCAGACAGCGCTCGCCTCCTACCAACATGGCTGAAAGCACGTGGCTTCTACAAATAACTCCGGAAGTGACGACAACGCTTCTCTGGCAATTTAGAATCGTCTCTTTTTACTCTCGAAGGTCTTTTGATTATGTTGAGTTTTGATTGGTAAAATCGTTGGAATGTGGAGCCGAAGTCACGTGACCAACATGTGTCAGAGATATATCCATATCTGTGTTCAGAATGCCTCCTGAGATGCTCTTTCTGCTGCGCGACCTTGACAGGAAGTTGACCTCTGCCACTGGGTGAAACGTCACCAAAAATTGTGTATGAATAATTTTCGACCCTAATGCTTTTATTAAGTCGTTTCTTCGATCAAAAGTGATAAATTTGAGTGTGAAATAATATTGGGGATTCGTGTATTCAAAGAGGGCCTCCTAAACCCTATACTTATAATGATAATGTGCTTTTAAAGTTATTAAATAAACCCAACTAATCAAAACTCGTGAGGCTGCTATGTCGCAGCAGAGATGAAGCAGCGCATTAGGGTCTTTGGAAGCAGAGTGCAACGGAACGCAGGGTTACCTCCCTTAAGTAATCTTGATGCTGTCGCCATTTTGACGACTGACGAGGTCAACACTTTAAAGATCCAGGGTCTTTGGTTAACGCGTTTCCTTGCTCCTGCAAAAGGTTGGTGAACGTGAATTTTACATCCACACCAAGTCTGTCATCTTTTTCTTTGCATACTTCTCTTTGTTCTTCTCAAATTCTTCGCCGTGATTGTTTTGTGATTATTGCATGTTTTCTTAATCATGTGTTGGCGGATATCAAAATTCAAAGTGATGGCAAAGATTATAGGTAACCTATAATCTTTGGTGATGGGATGAAAACGGCTAAAGCCTAAACGCGTCAGTGCCGATGTCTGCGTCGTGTTCGCCTGCTCGCTCGGAGGACGCACTTAACAAACATGCGTGTGTGTGTGTGTGTGTGTGTGTGTGTGTGTGTGTGTGTGTGTGTGTGTATAGTTGTCTGCGTGCATATGTATGCATCGCCATCAGTTTCTGTGTCTGCCTTTCTTGACGTGTTGTGTACGATGTCTATCTTTGAGTGTCTTGTCGTATGTTTGTGTGTACCTCTGCCGCTGCGTGTGACTGCCTGTGTGTGTGTGTGTGTGTGTGTGTGTCTGTCTGTCACTCTGAGTACGTGTGTGTGTGTGTGCGCGTGCGTGCGTGCGTGTGTGTTTGTGTGTGCATTCATGTCTGCGACTGTCTCGCTCAATCGCCGTCTTCAACTTCGTATCTGGGTCTGCCCTCCCCCCCCCCCCCCCCCCCCCCCCCCCCCCCTCCCACCCTGGGCCTCTCTCTCTCTCTCTCTCTCTCTCTCTCTCTCTCTCTCTCTCTCTCTCTCTCTCTCTCTCTCTCTCTCTCTCTCTCTCTCTCTCTCTCCTCCCTCCCTCCCTCCCTCCCTCCCTCCCTCCCTCCGTTCAGTTCCTAATTTCCATGTGGAGTCTTAATCTCAATACACGCGTTTTCTTTCCGCTATGTATGTGTATGATTCAGAGATGCACCCTTTTTTGCTGTATGCCTCAGAGTTGTGGGGACTAGAAAGAAGACAGTCACAATGTATAGAAAGGTCTCACCTGTTTGCATGCAAACGGTTTTTAGATGTTGATGTAAAACCCTCCAGTACTATGTGTGGGTGAATTGGGTAGATATATATATATATATATATAGATCTACTATATCCATAAAAACCGCTGGCGCTGAACCTCCAGGTTTTGGCATATTTAAAAAAATAAAAAAGATCGGGTTCGAACCTGCAACCTCTCGAGAAAAGATGGGGAAAAAACACACATGAACAAAAACACAAAAAACCAGGTCGGGTTGGAACCCACAACCTCTCGAAAAAAGAGAAGAAAAAAGTTTCAGCGCAGAATCGACCCTGGTCATGCATGACCACGAGTCCAATGCTCTACCACACGAGCCATTAGACTTAGACAAAAGTTCGCCACCCTAAAGTGGACAATGCTGGTGAAAAAAAAATCTATATTTTCATTTGTTTGTTTGTGTTTCATGAAAGTGTTGTGTATGAAGTATCTTTATTTATGGATAAAAAGATAATAGTTGTTGTGGGTTTTCTGTAATTCTTTGTTAATGCCGACGCTGGACATCTGATAGTGGTTACAGGAGGACAAAAATGTAAAGCTATTTCTGATTTGAAGAAAAAAATTGCGCGATCGCGTAATGCTGAAAACCAGCAAAATTGAAACGTTCTCCGCCAACTGTGGAACAGAACGAGTCAATCCTGTTAACACGTTGCATAACTGGTAGGTTTTTAGGCTAGATTCGCTTCGAAAAGTTGCAGATAATCTGATGGTGTTAGACTGCAAGTGTAACTTTTCTGACTTGCATTCCACTCAACACATTTTTGACTTGGTGGACATGTACTCGATTAATTGACTCGATTAAATTGAACTGATGTATTTGATATAAATTTGTATTAATCCTGAAAAATTATGAAATCATACTTCATTCATTCGCGCATTAGTCTTGGCAGCGTTCAGCGGACGAAGTAAACATCAAACTACTTGGACCATAACGTCAGAGCGAGTAGCAGACGAAACTATCACAGTCACGTGACACAAACCGGCCAATCAGAAGCGATGACGCCGGGTGTGAAATTCCTGCTATCTTACCGTGGTAATAATCGGACAAAGTCTGAATAATTTGAGAAAGAAACTCGAATTGGTTCATTATTTGTATGAATGCGAGTTTTTTGGTCGACTTCGGTAAATTTCGCGCTGCCTCGCAGTGATGATTGTATACGAAGCTGTCGTCTGATAGGCGAAAGCAATCCGCGAAGCCAGCGAAGTTTCGACCATGATATGAAAGGACAAAATCGCGATAGGTCGTATCAGGGTCGATTAAAAACGCTAAAACGATTGTACTACACAATTGTAGGAAAACGGATGATAGTTAATGAAATTTGAGTGGTCTTGTACATTTTAGGATACTCAAGGTCTATTTCAGGTAAGTTTATTATCGATTCACTGCCACTAGGCCACAGGAACAGAACTTCAACTTGGTAGTACAAGTACTATTGAGTGAGGAGAAGAAGAATTCGTGGTGACCTAATATAGGCTTACAAATTGTACAACGATCTCGTAGACGTGGAGTGGAGCGACTTCTTTAAGTCACCAAGTTGTGCCAGTACGAGAAATGCAGACAAAAAGTATTTATTCAACGTAGACGTTCAACATACGAAGGACTCGATTTCGATCTAAAACTGTGTAAAAGGTTACCCATAATTTCTGCTGTTACGTCAATTGAAATGTAGAGACAGAGAGTCGACACACAGATATAATTCTTTCTCCTTTACCAGTGTTCTCAAATTCAGTGTTCATCATTAAACAGCTTCAAAAACAGATTGACACGATGTTCAAAGACTACATGTACTGTGAGAGAGAGAGAGAGAGAGAGAGAGAGAGAGAGAGAGAGAGAGAGAGAGAGAGAGAGAGAGAGAGAGACAGAGAGAGAGAGACAGAGAGAGAGACAGAGAGAGCTCTAGACAGAGAGAGCTCTAGAGAGAACTATTGATGCATTCAACATACATCTTTGACGGTACTACTATTGACCGCAATACCCCGCAATACCCACAAATATACCGCAATACCACCAAATATGCAACTCGTACTTGCGTCAAATCGCCGTAGTTTGATGTTTGCTTCGTCCAAAGAACATACGTTACATAGACATAAAGAAGCGTCACTCCGCGATTTTAAGCAAGACGAGATTTAGAGTTGCGTCCCTTGTTTTGGTTGGCTGGCAGGCGAAATCAATGCTTGGAGCGATTATGCTCTAGCTACCTATTTTATGAGCCAGTGAGTCTCTCAAATTGACAATAAACTGATGACTGCTCTAGTGTTTAAACTGCCAAGACTTATCCGACAGGCAAATGAAGACAACGAGTTTAGATCTGATAGGTGGTCATTCAATGATCATAGTATACTATGTTTGGCCAGAAAACAACATTGAAACTGATGCGATGTTTCGATATCCTAATACGCTCAAAATACTTCTACTCAATTTTGAGACACATGGGTCGCCAAAAACCATACAAATTCAACTAAACTTTCGGACCGATACACAGAAGCGACCGCATCACGAAGGGACGTAACTCTCGGAAACAGTCAAACTACGGCGATCGCATTAGATCAGTCTTGGCAGCGTTCAGCGGGCTAAGTAAACATCAAACTACGGCGATTTGACGCAAGTACGAGTTGCATATTTGGTGGTATTGCGGTATATTTGTGGGTATTGCGGGGTATTGCGGTCAATAGTAGTACCCAGATTTGATAAATTAATGCTGTTCAAGGGTTACATTTTCGAAACGAAACGACCCGCATCGTAAAAAATCCTTCTGTCTCCTTCACCAACGTTCTGGAAATTATTCATTCTCGCATGGGTTCCCCGAAACTCTAAATGACGTCAATCTAAAAAGATACCCATAATTTCTGCTGTTACGTCAATTGAAATGTTGAGACAGAAAGCTTCTAAGTGGGACTGAATTTCAGATCGTACATGCAAATGACGTCATGCTATTAATGACGTCAAATTTGGCTTTGCCGTCAAATGTCATTTCAATAATTTTTCGACCGGTAATTTCGAGAATACGACCTTAGAAAACCACTTTCTCTTCAAGCCTCGATTCTGAAAATTTGATACATTCAATCGGACCTAACTTCCAGTTAGTGTGCAAAATCTCAAGGAAATCCGTCCAGTAGTTTTTGAGATATAAGCCGTGGAGACGGGACAGACAGACAGACAGACTAATAAAGTCTGTAGGACCTCCAGTAAACCTGGAGGGATAAAGTCTGTAGGACCTCCAGTAAACCTGGAGGGATAAACTCAACTGTATGTGCAGTGAAATATTGGCTTAAAATTTTGTAAGATGCAATGGAACCGGCTGCCAAAGCAGGCTTATTTAATGTTGCAAAGAGAAGGTGTCACTGCAATGCTTAGCTGGACAAAATCAATACAGCTTTGTTTAGCATAACTCAGTTAAGAATACTTATGGATGAAAGATGGCACTAACAATGATAGTGGTTTTATTCAGTCACTAAAACGGAGACTACACGATTGTTATCAACAAGATTGGAACTCAAAAATCATGAGCAGGGATTGTTTTACTCTGTACAGTTCCCTTAAAAGAATATTTCAGTGCAAAAGGTACCTACATTTTATAAATATTAAACCGTTCAGGGATGCATTTGTACATCATATCCATGAGATGTTTAGGTCAAAGCCCCAATAGAGACTGTCCTCTCTGAAGAGAAATTCAGGACGAATATCATTTTCTGTTGCACAGCTATGTATATAACAACATCAGAAATATATGTGCACGTCCACGATATTGCCTAACACTAGGTGGGACATACCTGTGTTTGGTTTCTTTGTAACCAGCGAGACGATCACATGCGTATATCATTATAAAAGGTATTATTTTGATATCTAGCATGAGGGAACATCAAATTAGTTCTATGAAAACAAACATGATGTGATTCTGACCAAATCAATCGATGTGATGAGTTCCTCCACGACGATTGAGTTTCGTAAGAAACACCAGAAACCAAAACCAGAATGGCGTTGATAAAAACTAGTCATAAAGTATTTATTCATGACCCATGAACGAAACTATTGAATTGTATTAATAAAAAACTAATGTAGAATGCCTTACTTAACCCAAATTGGATGAAGATGGTCGATCGAACGGATCAAACGAACTGAAAGCTTCGCACATGTGTAGCAAATTTTCGTACGTAACAGAAGGAAATGAAGGAAACGAAGCCTTCTCATTGGTCAAAAATCGCGTGTACTATGACGTATCCTTCTATAAACGTGTTCATTGACTGCGGGATGACAAAAGCTTCCTTCGTATCCGTTTCGAGTGCGGAACAATATAGCAACACGTTTGGTACACGCATACCTTTCGTAAGTAACGCAGGGAAACAACCGACGCTGACCATCAAAATAGTCCCAAGAAATTGGTTAATACCAAAAGAATAATAAAACTATGCAGTTGTATGAGTAAACTAATGAAAGGAAAAGTAATTTGAACCTTCTCTTCAACACATTTATGTACACATGTTTGGCTTCGATTTTTTCCTCTGAGCAAGGGTGGTAGAAACGAGAGTAACGTACGCATAGGTCTTTTTTATTTCGGTAGAACTACCTCTGTTTTTATTTTGTGGCGACTTTCCACTGAAATATGACTAAATTAACAATTGAACTTGAATTATTTCACACAATCTATACTTTGTAAGGTGAATTTGCACAAGATAACAAGCATTCAAAAGTGGCGTCGCAAAATGTCCCGTTTTTCGGCGCCATTTTTCCGCTTCGTACGAGTTTAATTATTTTTTTGTGAATCTCTGCAAAGCAAAACTATAAAAACTATTGGTCATAGCATTACAAAAACATTTAAAGAACCCATATAAATTTGAAATATATGCATGCTGACTGTGTTAGATAGTTTTATTCAAGTGTCTTTACCCAGACCCCCAGTTTTTGATAGTGTTAGGCAATATCGTGGACGTGCACATATCCTAAAATGTACACAATGAATTCAAAAACTAAGAAATGGAAATGTAGCACAACTATTGGATGGGGATGACCGTAGAAAATTAATGATGTTGCTATGTACAGATTATGTACATTATACGTACAAACATCATATGAAGAAGCAAGAACGGTCTCAAAGCAAAACTAGCATGGGCAGTGAACATGCACTGCAGGTGAGAGGACCTATTCTGGTGACAACCAACTTGTAGTAATCCTATGCTGTATTTTAATGTTGTGTTTTATTGATAATGACCAAGCAACCAGAGAATGCACTTCAAAATGCATATATATATAGTCTTGATTATCTGTTGTCTGAACTCTTTGTTTTGGCTTTTAGTTGTCCCATGACATCCAAGCTTGGATATGTACATTTTAATGCAAAGATGTGTCATCAGTCTTTATGCTTCTCTGTCTCAATCCCTCTGCATTTCTCTGTCTCTCTCTGTCTCCGTCTACCTGCTCTCTCTCTCTCTCTCTCTCTCTATCTCTCTCTCTCTCTCTCTCTCTCTCTCTCTCTCTCTCTCTCTCTCTCAAATGAAAAGAAATACTGATTGTGATGTGCCTTATTATTTGATAAACTTATTCCAACACTCAAATATTCATATACATAACTTTATAATGCCACAACCTAGGATTGATTTGTTTAAACATAGCCTATCTTATTCAGGGGCTACAAATAGTACTATGTGGAACACACTATCCAATTCTCTAAAAATTGCGAAATCTTTAGATACATTTAAATTAACCCTTATCGTGGTAAATGCCGCGCTCACCTTCGTGGTCTGCCAGTGGTAAGCGCGGCATATGTCGTTTCAGACACCATGTGCGTTCTGGCTCTCTTGAAGTACAAACCTATCATGTATTACTCTACGTTTACTGATACCAATTCCTGCAGAAGAGGCTTCTCTACAGTCTACAGCTTGGCTAATCAACAATCTATACTCGTTAGAGTAGAAATTGTGGTCCACTTCCTGTACGAACCATAACTCATAGCTCATAACTCATATCATTTTATTGACTCACATGCGAAGCGAAAATGAGTCTATGTACTCAGCTGTGTCGTCCGTCCGTCCGTCCGTCCGGGCGTAAAAAACTTAAACGTTGGATTTTTCTCGGAGACTATTAAGTCTATCAACACCAAATGTGGCATGATGGTGTATGATGACAAGGCCTCAAAAAACATACATAGTGACTTGACCTTGCTTCAAGGTCAAGGTCACAGGAGCCATAAATGTGGTCTCAATAACAGTCATTTTTCACATTTTCCCAATTTTCTCCCACGTTATTGAGAATGGCAACCTTAGCTACAAGTGGTATATAGGTCAAAACAAGCCCTATCTTTTGATACCAGTTTGGTTGACCTTGCTTCAAGGTCAAGGTCACAGGAGCTCTTCAAAGTTGGATTGTATACCTATTTTGAAGTGACCTTGACCCTGAACTATGGAAGATAACTGTTTCAAACTTAATAATTATGTGGGGCACATGTTATACTTTCATCATGAGACACATTTGTTCACATATCATCAAGGTCAAGGTCACTTTGACCCTTATGAAATGTGACCAAAATGGGGTAGTGAACCACTAAAAGTGACTATATCTCATGGTAGAAAGTGCCAATAAGCACCATTGTGCTTCCTATGTCTTGAATTAACAGCTTTGTGTTGCATGACCTTGGATGACCTTGACCTTGGGTCAAGGTCATATGTATTTTGGTAGG
>JAWQFJ010017778.1:0-7500 GCA_034096865.1 Theodoxus fluviatilis
GTACATTTGTGGCAACGACCCTTATGAAATGCCAACTCGATTATGGTCGACCAGTCCTGATGATTATCCTTCGCTGGATTACATCGCGATTGTAAACTATTTCGTGTATGGCGTGAGTGCCTACACGATGAAAGAATTTTGAGCGCACAAAAGCCTCACGGCCTACAAGAATTGTGTAGTTCATGGATGATGACATGACGAAACATACGCTGTATGATGTAATTTCTCTCTCTCTCTCTCTCTCTCTCTCTCTCTCTCTCTCTCTCTCTCTCTCTCTCTCTCTCTCTCTCTCTCTCCCTGTGGGTTCGGGGTAAGAATTGACCCACCGCGTCTCCCTACGCGATTCGTAAGAGGCGAATAACTAGGGACACCGTGACTTGATTTGTGTTTACTCTGAACTGTTCTTGTATTTTCGTGCTACATAGCCTACAAGGCTGATAGGCCGTAAAACACTGACCATCCATCTCTCTCTCTCTCTCTCTCTCTCTCTCTCTCTCTCTCTCTCTCTCTCTCTCTCTCTCTCTCTCTCTCTCTCTCTCTCTGCCTGTCTGTCTGTCTGTCTGTCTGTCTGTCTGTCTGTCTGTCTCTCTCTCTCTCTCTCTCTCTCTCTCTCTCTCTCTCTCTGTCTCTCTGTCTCTCTCTCTCTCTGTCTCTCTCTCTCTCTCTCTCTGTCTCACTCTGTTTCTCTCTCTCTCTCTCTCTCTCTCTCTCTCTCTCTCTCTCTCTCTCTCTCTCTCTCTCTCTCTCTCCCATGAAAATAAATTACTAAATTGTGAAAATTGTATTGTTCACAATGAAAAGCTAAATTTGAATAACAAGCAATATGCAATTCAGTATCATTTGCATATTTAAATTAATTAAATAGCATGAAAAACAAAATACATATGTAAATCATAAATGTGTTGAGTTATTAGCATCATTCATAAGTTGAATCATTAAAGATGCTCTAAACTCAAATACAAGCACACATTCTACTTATCAAGTGATCTAATTTGCATAAATTTGAATATTTTAGTCAATTGCATAATTGCAAAATTGGTTACATTGATAACGTATTCTTAGTGTTAGTGGCAAAGTGTAATCGAGGTAAAGGTGCCTGATTTTATCCCGCCTCTTTTTCTTTAAGTCTGGGCTTTTAAGCTGCACTTTTTACCCCCTGGTCATTGGGGAAAAGTATGTGATGCATAAACACCATCTCCCCTCTGTGGGAAGCATGCAACTAGGTTGTGGATGTATGCTCTAACATGATAGTTCCCAACTGTCCCTGGATAGATAGAGGCACTGTGAGTTTAGCTCATTGCTCAGGGATGATACTCAATAGAAGCCATGCATGTTTGAGATTCTTCACATATTAGTCACAAAACAAGTGCAGGTTGAGCATTCTAATTATATGGCCAGGGCCACTGATGACCCAAAAAGTACTGACATCAACTTGATGTGTATTTTGTTTGTACAAAGCTAACATATGTTGGGTAAATGGAAAACCTCATCTCTGGGCATACACTGACCAGGTATACATGAATGCAAGAATCTGAGTTTTTTTTAATCAATACCTGTAGGTTGATAAATAGTCTTGAACAGAATATATTTACTAGATGATAACATAACTTCATAAGTATTGTCCCATAAAGTGATGTACTGAAAATGACACCTGCAGCATGAAGACACACTAGGCACAAAGCAGACACCTTCATGCTACTTGCACATTTGAACATAGGATTGTAAGCATTGGCAATACACAATTTAACACAAACTTACAAACTACAGCATTTTTGTGGTCTCTCAACATAGAGTTCACATTGGGTATTGTGGTCTGTTGATTTTATTGAGAATCAGCACACACACACACACACTCACACACACATCATACACACACACACCACACACCCCCACCACACACACACACCCACACACACCAACCACACACACACACACACACACCACCACCACCCCACCACACACACACACCACCACCCCACCCACCCCCCCACACACACACACCACACACATCACACACACTCACTCATTCTTGTAAAAGTGTCATTATACATATAATGATGACAGAGTAAACCAGATAGCACTTTATGAAGAACTTCTGTAGAACTATGGAACACCCTTTCGGGGCTGAAGACATGTTGTCAGTATTACTTCATAGTCACTTTCACAAAACAGTAAAGTTATCAGTAGATTCAAAGCCAGGTGAAATGGATGGAAATACATGTTCTTAACACTGTTGAAATGAGCAGTCATTCCTCTGCCGATCCTGCAACGTTCAGCGTTGTTTGTAAAGTAACTGAGCGGGAAAAGTGATTTGACGTTGACCACTGTTTTCATAAGTAGGCGCGAAAATGGTGCCATTCTGCGCGCGACGCAAACACGCTGAAAATTTCGCATTAAAGAACGAATGTAATTCCCTACACAAGATCAACAATAACAAAAAACATAGATATCGGATCCTTGTCCATTTCTCATGAAGTAGATGTGTTTTTAAACTAAAAAAGACCTGGGCCCGTATTCACAACGGCGATTTATCTTTTTAACACTCGATATATCCCCTAGCCCCGCGTTATCTTGATCGGCTAGATAAGGTACGCTCGTCAGAGGATCCTAGGTTGCGCTTTGCTATATATACTGGTTTCCAGCAAAGGGAGAGCGGAACAGGCAGTTGGAATCGTCTGAGTTTAGAGATAAATCGGGGTTAAAATATATCGGCGATAAATCGCCGTTGTGAATACGGGCCCAGGTCCTTTTTGACTCACATGCGAAGCAAAAGTGAGTCTATGTACTGAGCCGTGTCGTCCGTCCGTCCGGGCGGGCGTCCGTCCGTCCGTCCGTCCGTCCGTAAAAAACTTAAACGTTGGATTTTTCTCGGAGACTATTAAGTCTATCAACACCAAATGTGGCATGATGGTGTATGATGACAAGGCCTCAAAAAACATACATAGTGACTTGACCTTGCTTCAAGGTCAAGGTCACAGGAGCCATAAATGTGGTCTCAAAAACAGTCATTTTTCACATTTTTCCAATTTTCTCCCACGTTATTGAGAATGGCGACCTTAGCTACAAGTGGTATATAGGTCAAAGCAAGCCCTATCTTTTGATACCAGTTTGGTTGACCTTGCTTCAAGGTCAAGGTCACAGGAGCTCTTCAAAGTTGGATTGTATACATATTTTGAAGTGACCTTGACCCTGAACTATGGAAGATAACTGTTTCAAACTTAATAATTATGTGGGGCACATGTTATACTTTCATCATAAGACACATTTGGTCACATATCATCAAGGTCAAGGTCACTGACCCTTATGAAATGTGACCAAAATGGGGTAATGAACCACTAAAAGTGACTATATCTCATGGTAGAAAGTGCCAATAAGCACCATTGTGCTTCCTATGTCTTGAATTAACAGCTTTGTGTTGCATGACCTTGGATGACCTTGACCTTGGGTCAAGGTCACATGTATTTTGGTAGGAAAAATGTGTAAAGCATTTCTTTGTGTATGATGTCATTGGTAGGTTTAGTTGTTTGACCTTGACCTTGAAGGTCACCTGAAGGTCAAGGTCATATAAAGGTCAAGGTCAAGCATGTGAGTCGTATGGGCTTTGCCCTTCTTGTTTTACTTGGCTTCGATAGGGATGAACCCATCGTTTTTTCAATTTGTCTCCGCTGTTGGACGGCCAATTGGACATGCTACTTACAAGTTTTAAAAAGTCCCTGGCGAAAACAGATTGCTAGAGCTAGAGCCTGTTCTTTATTTCAATTAAATTTGATCTCCTAGATGTACTGGCATTGCTACAATTTCGTACACAGCACGAGCGTACCATTTTCCACACCTCACACGGTGTCGGATAGGTCGGGAAATGATGCAGAAATGGCTACGAAGCAGTCTCGTGTTCACTCCATGCAAGGGAAGTCACTCGCGCGCCAAATACGTCATCCTTACTAACCTCATTCAAATCATCACTGCAAGGCAGCGCGAAATTGACCGAAGTCGATTAAAAAAACTCGTATTCATACACATAATAAACCAATTCGATTTTCTTTCTCAGATTATTCAGACTTTGTCCGATAATTACGACCGTAAGATAGCAGTGATTTGACATTCGGCGTCACCGTGTCATGTGACGGTGATAGTTTCGTCTGCAACTCGCACTTACGTTATGGTCGAAGTAGATTGATGTTTACTTCGTCCGCTGAACGCTGTCAAGACTAATGCTCGAATGAATGAAGTATGATTTCCTAATTTTTCCGGATTAATACAAATGTATATCAAATACATCAGTTCAATTTAATCGAGTCAATTAATCGAGTACATGTCCACTAGGTGAAAAATGGGTTGAGTGGAACGCAAGTCAGAAAAGTTACACTTGCAGTCTAAACAACAAAATGAATACAGTGTTTGTATTGAAAAATCAGGTCAATCTTTTCGTCGTTTGGTTCCACGACAAGAGTATGAAATCTTGTTTCCAGCGAGATTAGGAGCTTCTGCAAACATGGCTGACAACGGTCAGAATGGTTATAGTTGCTTGGTTTTTTCCTTGTCAAAACTTGTTATACCGTCAGATTGTTACCACCATCAGATTTTCTGCAACTTTTCAAAGCGAATCTAGCCTAAAAACCTACCAGTTATGCATCGTGTTATCAGGATTGACTCGTTGCTTGTAGAACGACGGTACTCGGTAGCAGTACCACACACGGTGTGTGCGTGAATGAGTACAAATACACATGTCTGGTGTGAACATCTATAAAGTATAATACACTTCCTCCTCTGTGTGACTGTGTGAGTGTTAATTCAGCGTCTATGACATGCCAAAGGAAAACAAAACATGTCATAATAGAAGCTTTCCTGAACCTATCCATCATGTTTTAAATATATGGTCGATTGTTCCTGGGCCAATAGCTTAGAAATGGATTTACATGCTTTACAAACACTCCATCATAGCAATTCTCTAATGGCTCAGCTGGTAGAGCGTTCGTCTCTTGGTCATGCATGACCAGGTTTGATTCTGCGCTGAAACTTTTTTTTCTTCTCTTTTTTCGAGAGGTTGTGGGTTCGAAACCGACCTGGGTTTTTGTGTTTTTATGTGTGTGTGTGTGTTTTCCCCCTCTTTTCTCGAGAGATTGCGGGGTCGAACCCGATCTTTTTTAACATTTTTTTTTAATATGCCAAAACCTGGAGGTTCAGCGCCAGCGGTTTTTATATGAAATACAAATAATTGTTGGTTTCGTACGAAATGCCTATGCGAATGCAGTGTGGAATATTGTCAGAAAGGCTCATTAAATTGTCCCCCCTCCCCCCCCTCCATTAAACTTAAGGGGATAGAGGGAAATGTACACGCTGGTTGAATGCGCTTGTTGCTCATGCTTCTTCAAATCCATCCAAACGTCCTTCTCCCTCTTCTTCCAAATTTTCAAATTCTGTTTAACTGGGTCAAATCGTGACGTATGTTATCAAAAACTTAAGAGTCGACGTCACTCTTTTTTAAATTCGGTAAATTGTGGCGTTCTTAAACACACTATAGAATTCAGACCATCACAAACATCTTGCTGATATACAGAACTAAATGCAGAATGCCACACATTACACAAGTATCTAAGTACAGAACTTCGAATCATCCAAATTAAAACATTATGAATTTCTGTACGAATGTGAATGCGGTGTGGAATATTGTTTTTAATCACTTGGTGACAGCAGAAAGGCTCATTTGTCACCCCCACCCCCACCCCCACCCCCACCCCCACCCCCAATTGTTGCTAATGCGTGATGTGTTCCCTACTCCCCACACCAGCCCCAACCCCACCCCCACCCCCATCGTATAAGATGAGCAGCAATAATTAATTCGTATTGTTTACCTGTATTAGCAAAGCAACACACGTGTAGGTATTGACGGAAATTGCAAAATGTACCCCCAAAAAAGTTTCTGCACGGTGGGTGCTGACGTGCGAAGCTTGCCTTTTGCCAGAGTGGAGTTTCTTTCTGTCGGTGGTGATGTCTGACGTTTGCCACTGCCCGAGTGTGTGAATTGGTGCTGAAACTGAAAGACAAAGGTCGTGAAAGGAGGAATAATTGTGATTTGATTTTTTAATGCAGAAATTAGATCAAATACAGATAATTGGTTGGTTTCGGCACGACCGTACGAAATGCCTATGCCCCTAAAACAAAGCAACAGTAGTGATATTTGAAGTGATTTAATCATTAATGTAGGCCTATTTTATGCATTGTGACTTGTCCGACTTTCGTGATAAAATCCCTGAAGCGATTTATTTAGGATTTTCAAAACGCAACACACATTTTGCAATGGAATAAACAGTGAAGATATGAAAGTCAACAGGATGGCTATAAATATGGGAGATTTTGGTCGATTTACTTACCAGTTGAAAGTACTTCTGCAGCCGGGAGTGGAATTGACTGTAAAACAATATTTTTAAAGCAAAGGGGATGATCACGAAAACTAGTCAACCAGCTGGGTTGATAGAAAATTCTTCACAAATGTCCCATCTCCTGGAAATTACGTCACAGTATTCGACGTCAAATGATCACACATGCGAAAACTTCAATCAAAGATTATGGACGTTATCAAAGATTGTGTAACCTATAAAAACCGCTGGCGCTGAACCTCCAGGTTTTGGCACACACAAAAAATTGGGTTCAAACCCGCAATCTCTCGAGAAAAGAGGGGGGGAAAAACACACACAAAAACACAAAAAACAGGTCGGGTTCGAAAAAAGTTTCAGCGCGGATTCGAATCCGTTCACGCATGACCTAACGTTACAATTGTCCAGCGCTTTACCATCTGAGCCATTCATTTGGCAACTGACGTTACTACGTGTTTGTAAAGGAATTATAACGTTCTTTTCTGTAAACTCCCTCGCTTCATATTTTGCACTGTAAATTGTATAAAAATGGATGATAGTTCATGAAATTTGAGTGGTCTTGTACATTTTAGGATACTTAAGGTCTATTTCTGCCAAGTTTATTATCGATTCACTGCCATTAGGCCAAGCCAACAGACTACCAGTACCAAGTTGTTGCGCTTAAGTCAGGACAGACAGAACGAACAAACGAACTTTATTTTACAAGGGTAGTGAATTAGGCAGTATTGCCTTTCTTACTTACATTCAGCCCTTGAGGCAAAATATTCAAATGTGGTAAGAGAGAGAGAGAGAGAGAGAGAGAGAGAGAGAGAGAGAGAGAGAAGAGAGATACAGAGAGAGAGACAGAGAGAGAGACAGAGACAGAGAGAGAGACAGAGAGAGAGGGTGGGAGGGGAGCTGGGAAAAGGGGAGGAAGGGAAGAGAGAATGAGAGTAAGATGGTGGGTGGGAGAGAGAGAGAGAGAGAGAGAGAGAGAGAGAGAGAGAGAGAGAGAGAGAGAGAGAGGGAGAGAGAGAGAGAGAGAGAGACAGAGAGAGAGACACAGAGAGAGACACAGAGAGAGACAGAGAGAGAGACAGCGAGAGAGAGAGAGAGTGAGAGAGAGAGGGGGGGGGAAGCTGGGAAA
>JAWQFJ010017778.1:12500-28999 GCA_034096865.1 Theodoxus fluviatilis
AATGGTGTTTCTTGAAATAAGGTCAGTAAGCCTATATGTTAATTTATAACGCTAATATAACCCTGGGCTGTCTTAATTTATCAAAGCTGTATGTTGATTGCGTCAATAGGTCGTGAAATACATTTTACAAATCCAAGCTTCTCGTACTTCTATTTATAGCTGACGCGCGGACCTCAGCGGCACCAGGATAGATTATAAATACATTGTTGTCCTCGAACCTGCCTGCTGTTGACATCGTGTACAATGCTAGTATTGTCTGATGCTATGAAATACGTTCACCAGTAAAAGGTCCAACACATGGAGAGAGACAGACACAGACCTACACACCACAACACATGGAGACAGTCACAGACCTACACACCACAAAACACATGGAGACAGACAGTCACAGACCTACACACCATCTTTGAAGTGCTGCAAGAACAAAACAAAACAAACGAAATGTTTTCCCCCCTTTTTATTATCGATTCACTGCCATTAGGCCAAGCCAACAGACTACCAGTACCAAGTTGTTGCGCTTAAGTCAGGACAGACAGAACGAACGAACGAACTTTATTTTACAAGGGTAGTGAATTAGGCAGTATTGCCTTTCTTACTTACATTCAGCCCTTGAGGCAAAATATTCAAATGTGGTAAGAGAGAGAGAGAGAGAGAGAGAGAGAGAGACAGAGAGAGAGAGAGAGACAGAGAGAGACAGAGAGAGACAGAGAGAGAGACAGAGAGAGAGAGAGAGAGACAGAGAGAGACAGAGAGAGAGAGAGAGACAGAGAGAGAGACAGAGAGAGAGAGAGAGAGAGAGAGAGAGAGAGGGGGGGGGAGCTGGGAAAAGGGGAGGAAGGGAAGAGAGAATGAGAGTAGAGGGTGGGTGGGAGAGAGATCAAGAGAGAGATCGAGAGAGAGATCGAGAGAGAGAGAGAGAGAGACAGAGAGAGAGAGAGAGACAGAGAGAGAGTGAGAGTAGCCATAAGTACTGATCAAAAGATCAGATAAAGGCCTCGCAGCCTAAGACATCTGAGGACATATATCTATCTATCTAAATTAATTCTCCTATAAACTGTCCTCGCAAATGACGTCACGTTATTGATGACGTCGCACATGTTGGAATTTCGCCATCCCCAGGTGTTTCGAAATTCGTGTCCTGGCATATAGGATCGAAATTGTACTTGCAAATGACGTAACGTTATTAATGACGTCAAATTTGGCTTTTCCGTCAATTGTCATTTCAATAATTTTTAGAGAGGTGCTTCGATTATACGACCTTAAAAAAACCACTTTCTCTTCAAGCCTCGATTCTGAAAATTTGATACATTCAATCGGACCTAACTTCCAGTTAGTGTGCAAAATCTCAAGGAAATCCGTCTAGTAGTTTTTGAGATATAAGCCGTGGAGACGGGACAGACAGACAGACACACACACACACAGACAGACAGACCAATAAAGTCTGTAGGACCTCCAGTAAACCTGGAGGGATAAAGTCTGTAGGACCTGCAGTAAACCTGGAGGGATAAAGTCTGTAGGACCTCCAGTAAACCTGGAGGGATAAAACGGACCAAATATATACAAGTGGACAATTCATAAATTCTACACCATACAAAATACAATGAAATTTATAAAGACGATAAGCTATTCTAAGCAAACGAAAAAATACAAAGGGGAGAAAAACAAAGAATGAAATAAAGCACAAAAGAATGAAATAAACCACAAAAGTAGATCTAATCAGAAGTGGGCTGTTGTCCCTTCGCTCATGTTGAGATGAATGCAACCCACGTGAGTTAACGGGCCTAACACGAAGTGCAGCGCCGAGGTGAATGCTCAATGTCGGCCTTTTTTCGTCAAATAAAATATCATACTTGACATTTTTAATAATATCAACATTAATCAAGACCATTAATTATTGTAGAACCCATCCTCGCGACCTCAATCGCTTTCGCTCGTTCCTTACCAACCTTCGCTCGTCTTCGCGTCTTCGCTCGTTCTTTACCTACCCCGGCTCCGGGTAGTGATCAAAGACGGAAAACACCGGAAAACACCGGAAAACACTGGAAAACACCTGAAGACACCGGAAAACTCGAGTAAATGCCGGAAAACACCTACAAAAACCATGAAAATGTGAAATTGGACCATTTGTTGGTTTTTCCCTATCTTTATTTTCTTTTTTATCAGGTTCTAAAACAAAGAAAACACCAATAAACTGCCTGTGAAATGAAGCGATGAAGGAAACTAACAATAATTGTAGGTACGTGTGCGTGACGTCACGAATCAGCTCTCCGCTGCGCCGCAAAAACTGTGACCGGATTCTGTGCACGCGCGCACAGCGATCCCTCTCTTGTTCACTTTCTTCAAACCGCGTTTTTATTTAGCACAAAGACTGCGTTTTTATGACTTAGTTCACGTTTTCCCCTGCATCTACACACAAGTTTCATCTTCGTGCGACGTCTGTGAGCTGAGCTACGCTAATTTTAAAGTTTTGGTTCATCTTCAAACGCCGTTTTTATATCAAACGCGAGTATTCGGTATCTTAATTTTGCTATTCGCATGTAGATAAATCATTTTCGAGTCTGTCTCAATGATTTTTTATTTTTTTAATAGTTACCAAAGGGGGTTTTGCTCATTCCAACGTAGTCACTGGTTTTCAGATCGCGCTGTGGAATGGTAGACCTACTCACCTATTCACGGCTAGTGCTTTTCTGAGAATCTTCGTCTAACCTAGTGGACTCGTTTATACTGCTTCTAATGATTATTTGTTATTCTATTATCATTTTGAATGCTTTTAAAAGCAGTTTAGTGCGTTTATTTTAGGTTTTAGTGTGTTATTTGGTTTTCAATATGCCCGATCGACCACATGTGGTCACGTGACCCAGACCGCGACCTCGGATTTGTTCTTAATTAATTTAGCGATCGACAAGAAGAAGAAGAATTAATTAATTAAGTTAAAATTTATCTGTCACTTTTCTTTTATCCTATTAATCAATAGCTCTAATCATAAGGATTCCAGATATATCATTGGTTTTCTTCTAGCTTTGAAATTTAAAAAGTTATGAAGGTTTTTGTTGTTCAGTGCATGTAATCTGGTCACAAGTTTTCTACTGTCTTTATAGTTTATAGTATTTACGAAGGGCCGGATTTTATTCAATTAAAAATTCATAACTTTTGAGCAAATTGACCCACAGTTTTCATACTTATACCATTGGAATGGTCTTTTTATTCTCTTTTCAATGAACTACATTTCATTCAATTTATTTACGTTTCATTTTTTCTCACACGTATTGTTACAATAGCTTCATCAGTAATATTTACTGCAAATACCTTTCTGAACACAAAGTGAACACATGTCAGCACTTTATCACATAATTATTTACCTGTCTACATATCCTCTCCTCACCTGAGTTGTGTTGAAAAAAAACCTCATGTGATTTTGTTTTCATTAACTATGAAACAGTTCCATGTCAATCAGGCTTCATTCAAGATAAGAGATGCAGAGTGTCAGATTGAAAGAAAATTAGGTGTCTGTCTATATTCGTTTCAGCCTTTAAGTAAAGGTTTTCATTTATATTCCTGGTTCAATCCTGTAACTTCAATGAACAAGATCTCTATGTGATAAAACAAGCAAGATGGCCATGACATCACAAGGGCTGCCTGGGGCGTCTTCGCGTGCATGCAGACTCAAGCGCACCCCCCCACCCCCCCCACCCCTCCTCTACCCCCACGTACATCTTGACATCTGTGTAAATATTTGTATAGTATATTGTCAGTCTGACTGTGTACATCTGAATGCATGTGTTTGACTATGACTGGATGACTAAATGTATAGACTGTGTGTTGTATGTTTATTTTTGTATATGTATGTATATATGTTACGCGCTTAGAACCTCGGGAAAGGCGCTTTATAAGTATAATAAATTATTATTATTAAACAATCAGACAAGTCAACTTCTGAACCTGACTCCAAACAAGGTTCACAGAAAAAGCAATGCGGAAAGCGATCAAACCCAAAAAGCAGCGCACTATCGCCTCAAGGTTCACCACCAGAATGCATGTACCCATGTGGTAATTGTGCAGACGAAACAGAAGGAACATCAAGTATCGGATGTTTGGTAAGTCTTCCCACTGCCTTTCCAAGTTTCATGAACTTTGGCTTTGTTTTATTTGGTTGATGAGTTGACAATCTTGTTATTAATGATATTTTGACAATGTTGTTATGTATTGTAAATTGGCGGACAAAGTAACTAAAAAATTCTGAGATTGCGCGTTTCTCATAAAATCACAGTTTACAGTTCTATTGTTAAGATACGTATATACCACAGATTAAAAAGCTCAATCAATATGCAATCTTTGGGAGCAAACAGATCCGCAATCCGTTAAGATTTACCAAAGTACTGTGACTTTGAACATACATAACCCAAAAAACAAAAGTAGCAAGATCGCAAAAAATTGAATCAGTCATCTACTCAAGATCTCTAAATTTCTTGTCTACTGAATTTGTACGTATGAAATGTTTCGAAAATGTGAGAGCTGTAAAATCACCAGTAATAATTGGTGGAAAATATCGATGTTTTTGGTCCTCTTAATTAAACAGCACATCAATTTACCAATTCATCAAAAATTCAATTTTGTGTTTACATGTTCTTTGTTTTAAAAAGTTTAAACAAACAAGGCATTCCATTAAATGGTTTTCACACTTCATTTTCAGTTGTGTTTGATTGGGTATAAAACTTGATGGGTTTTTATTTGACTATGTCCAGTTTTGCATTAAAGAGAGAGAGAGAGATAGAGAGAGAGAGAGAGAGAGAGAGAGAGAGACAGAGAGACAGAGAGACAGAGAGAGAGAGAGAGAGAGCGAGAGAGAGAGAAACAGAGAGACAGAGAGACAGAGAGACAGAGAGACAGAGACAGAGAGAGAGAGATAGAGATAGAGATAGAGAGATAGAGAGAGAGAGAGAGAGAACACTCATACATACACCCACATTTACATAGTCTTTGCAGGCAGATTATTGGAGTTTTATGTGTTTTAGAACCTACTAAAATAAATAGATAAAGACGAGCAACAAAAAAAATTATTGGAATTGACATTTTCATGGTTTTTGTTGGTGTTTTCCGGTGTTTTCCGGCATTTACTCGAGTTTTCCGGTATTTTCCGGTGTTTTCCGTCTTTTACAGCTAGAAAAACGGCCAATCATCTCGCAAGGCGGAACAATGGCTGCGTGACGCCTGGCGCCAGAGTCGGTGAAGAAGTTGCTGATAGACGAAATAACTGACGATTCAGGTATCACATCAGTTTTCACTTCATAGAACACACCATGGTGTCATATCGAATGCCACGAAAACTTTTTCAATGACAAAAAGCAATCCGTGTTGAACTGTAGACAATTTTGTCGAAAATGTGAGGCATCAATACATTTCGATCAATTCAATAGAATAGAATAGAATAGAATTCTTCGGCTTGCTTAGGCGTCCAGGGCCTATCGCCGATTCTGGTAGTTCTCTGGCTGTATTTTTATTGTTCTTATGGATAAAGAAAAAATTAGAGAGAAAAAAAAGGCCTAATTGCTGTGCATCATTTGCTCCAGTGGTTCCTCCAGCTTGAACATACACAATTTTTTGCACGGGGCCACAGATCACGGTTGTTGGATGCCATTAGCAGATGGTTTCTCATGTTGTCTGCTCCTAACTTCCGGTCAGTGCGCTGACCGCGCTCAGCTTCTGGAGGGGGGTCTGGCAATTGCCAGCCCCAGTGCGTGAACGCACGCGCAGGAATCAGGTCATTCCTGAATTGTCCCAGGGAGAACTGGCATCAACTCAAAATTTTTCTTGAGGGAAGAGGAACGGAGAACGAGACGATCTGCCTACGAGATATAACGGCGAGTACTTATGATCTTTTCGATCGAATTTTTATCGGTTCCTCAGTTTTTCTCTACGTGCAGTTGTGTGTTGATGCCGTGAGAGTGCATTCGTTACTCGGATATTCACATGTGCGGAGATTGAAAGACTTTCTCGATTATCATGGAAAAGTGAGAGAGCATTCGTTACTCGGATATTCACATGTGCGGAGATGTAAGACTTTCTCGATAAGAGTGGTCTGATTGAGTGGCGGACATTGTATACATATATGATTGTGCGTCGATGAAAACCCCACGTGGGATTCTCACGGTCCGAGACCATGTGAATTCACACATGCCACGAAATATTTTCAGACGGTCCGCCGTTTCACTGAAACTGCAGAGTACCTCATTCGATAATCCAATCTGGCTAAGAACGGCTCTCACAATTTCTACCACGTTTTCTCCGGAATTCTTGCTAACTTACGATCTGTACGCATCAAGTATGTTCAGAGAAATGTGCGACAGACTTGTGCCTCCCATCATAATGATCATTTGCGAATCATTCGGCATGATTCTGCCCGATTCTATGCTAAATTACGATATGTACGCACAGCATTAATTTATCATAGGTGTATGTTGAATGCATTAACAGATCGTGAAACCTCCTACAGTTCACACATCGAATGCAGGTCAACGCAGCCACGCCGAACATTTGTCTCCAAGATGGCGGCACGCAATGTACTCATGCTGTCCGCCATCTTGAATCTTAAAAGCTAGCACCTCTCAAAATGCCTCGCTCAATCTACGCCCGTCTTCGATTGGCTCGATAGCAAGCAAAGAACGAAACTGCCCCTTCGGCGAGATCTGCGTAGATCTACCGAGATCTTCGCATTTTCAAACCCGGCACAGGTAGCTCCTGGCGCCATAATAGCGGTGACAGGGGAGGCAACTCTGACTGGTAAGTAGCTAAGCAGGGAGCAGCGATAGTCTCCCTTGCCATGGCACGGGAACCTCTCGGTGTTGTGACCTTTGCAGAATGTCACTGTAAAACATTTAAGTGGTGTGAGTTAAATGAGTGTGATAATTAGCTTACTGAGCTACAGTCGAAAAAATTCCAGGTTACCCAGAGGCATAAACCACTTTGATACCGGCAGAGCGAGAGGGTTCTGGTTGGAGCAAATGTCACTGTCAATGACTGGATGTACATGTTGGTTATGCTTTGCATATACTTTCAACATGGCAACACAAGAGTCGTGACCAATAACCTTGCAGTGACTAACCTACTTTCTGACTGGGTCAGAAACAAACATCTTTTTTGAGAAAAACCAAATGTGAGTGGTTGAAACTCATTTTGTAGACAAAATACAACAAACTGAAATGATGTGAACTTTTTTCCTTGAAGTGGGGCCTAATGCCCTGCGTGGCTTAATGCCATGCTTTTCCCTACTACTTCACAGCTAACAGTAAAGCTGTTCACAAACATCCTGCCTGTGATAGCACAGACCAGCCTTTTCTCTTTCTGTTGCCTTGTTTATTTCTACTGTAAGTGAAATGTGCAAATTGTCACCCATCGATCTCGAAGTAGCGGATGTAATAGACAATTTTGTCGAAAATGTGAGGCATCAATACATTTCGATCAATTCAATAGAATAGAATAGAATAGAATTCTTCGGCTTGCTTAGGCGTCCAGGGCCTATCACCGATTCTGGTAGTTCTCTGGCTGTATTTTTATTGTTCTTATGGATAAAGAAAAAATTAGAGAGAAAAAAAAGGCCTAATTGCTGTGCATCATTTGCTCCAGTGGTTCCTCCAGCTTGAACATATATCCTTGTAGATGCTTGTCCACTCTGTTCTTGAACGAGTTCAGGCTCGGTGCCTCAACTACGCTGTTCGGGAGGCTGTTCCACATGTTGATAACTCGCTGGGTGAAGAAATGTTGTCGTAAAGCCGTATTGCATCAAGGGACAGAATTCACGTATACATACAGCAAAGACCATATATCTTTGCATACAGTGAAGGGACATAATTTATTCAGCGTGCGTATACTGCAAGCGATAAAAAAGTTCGGCAGTGTATGTCCAAAAATACCCAATACACCTTCTCCTCTATATATACAAATAAACACTCGAACAGCAATACTTCCGTGTACGTAAACTTTTCCATTCTCGAACCCTGAGAAGCACATTGCAGGCACTGTTCTCTCCGAACACTAGCCGAACTCGCCGTTTTGGCTCATCCGGGTCACTGCAGAGGGAAGGATCGAGCAAAGATCCTGCTCTGCTGAGCTCCGAACCTCCCTCGGCTTCCCGCCTTCACGGCGAATGCGTCCTTTTCGGCTTTTGAGCGATGTTGTAGCCATTTTGACGACTGACGAGAGGTTAACGTGTTTCCTTGCTCTTGCAAAAGGTTGGTGAACGTGAATTTTACATCCTCACCAAGTCTGTCTTCTTTTTCTTCGCGTACTTCTCTTTGGTATGCTCAAAATCTTCACTGTGAATGTGATTGTTGTGTGATAAAGTGATGGGATGAAAACGGCTGAACGCGTCAGTGCCGATGTCTGCATCGTGTTAGCCTGCTCGCTCGGAGAACGCACTTAAACATTCGTGTATGTGTATGTGTGTATAGATGTCTGCGTGCATAATATACATGCATCAGTCTGTCTTTCTTGACGTGTTGTGTACGATGTCTATCTTTGCGTGTCTTGTCGTATGTTTGTGCCTCTGCGTGACTGCCTCTGTGTGTGTGTGTGTGTGTGTGTGTGTGTGTGTGTGTGTGTGTGCGTGCGTGCGTGCGTGTGTGTGTGTGTTTGGTGTGTGCATTCATGTCTGCGTCTGTCTCTGAGTCTGCCCCCACCCCCACCCCTCCTCCCACCCCCCACATCTCTCTGAGAGCTCTCTCTCTCTCTCTCTCTCTCTCTCTCTCTCTCTCTCTCTCTCTCTCTCTCTCTCTCTCTCTGTTGGGTTGCTAAATTCCATGTGGTGTCTTAATAATCTCAACACAGGCGTTTTCTTCCGACTGTATGTGTGTGTGATTCAGAGATGCAACCTTAGCTGTATGCCTCAGAGTTGTGGGGACTAGAAAGAAGAAAGTCACACTGTATAGAAAGGTCTCACCTGTTTGCATGCAAACGGTTTTTAGATGTTGATGTAAAACCCTCCAGTACTATGTGTCAGGGTGAATTGGGTAGATATCCACTATAGATCTATAAACTCAAATGTATGTGCAGTGAAATATTGGCTTAAATTCTGTAAGATGCAATGGAACAGGCTGCCAACGCAGGCTTATTTAATGTTGCAAAGAGAAGGTGTCACTGCAATGCTTAGCTGGACAAATCAATGCAGCTTTGTTTAGCATAAGTTAAGAATACTTATGAGTTATGGATGAAAGATGGCACTAACTATGATAGTGGTTTTATTCAATCACTTAAATGGAGACTACAGGATTGTTATGAACAAGATTGGAACTCAAAAATCATGAGTAGCGATTGTTTTATTCTGTACTGTTTCCTTAAATAGTTAAAAGAATATTTTGGTGCAAAAGGTACCTACATTTTATAAATATTAAAAAGTTCAGGGATGCATTTGTACATTTCCATGAGATGTTTAGATCAAAGCCCCAATAGAGACTGTCCTCTCTGAAGAGAAATTCAGGACAAATTTAATTTTTCTGTTGCACTGCTATATAACAACATCAGAAATATGTCCTCAAGTACATTCAAAAACTAAGAAATGGAAATGTAGCACAACTATTGGATGGGGATGACAGTAGAAAAATCAGTGATGTTGCTATGTACATACATTATTATTATACATACAAACATTGTATGAAGAAGCAAGAAAGGTCTCAAAGCAAAGCTAGCAGGGGCAGTGAACATGCACTGCAGGTGAGAGGACCTATTCTGGTGACAACCAACTTGTAATAATCCTATGCTGTATTTTAATGTTGTGTTTAATTGATAATGACCAAGCAACCAGAGAATGCACTTCAAAATGCATATATATGAGCACGTCCATGATATTGGCGAATAGATGTGTGACATGCAGGTGGAAAATTAAATATCCACCCAAGTACATAATTTTTCAATATAGTTTAGTTATATCCTTACTTTATCTTATCATGTGATTTAAGACAGAAAAACTTGTAAGGATTTTCCACAATGATCACAATAAAATGTGCACCGACGGCCATGATGTAAGTTACATGGTTTCCATCTTTTGACTCTATTGTCTTTATTTGTGACAGTTGCACTTTATTTCCACCTTGAGTGTTTGCAAATGACCCAGATGTGTCATTTGATGAAAAAAAATCTAAGTTTGTTGTGTATTTATTATGACATAAAAATTGTGTTTACATGGAAACCGTAACTTACGCTAAACAAGCACCTTTGAATCTTTACTGTTCAAAAATTATAGCAAATTTTTCGAAAGTTTGAATAAATATATGAATAAAGTGATTCAGATCATATAACCTTGATGTATTAGCACTATAAATACACATGTGTACATTTCAAGCAGCAGCTAGATATGACGTAAGTTACGAGAAACCACACCAAAGATGGTCATTGTTGGCCACTTAAACTCAGCTTTATGGGACTATAACTTGTATAAGCATTGATTACACACAATACATAACAAACAGGATAAGACCAAACAAAAAAACAAAATAATCCACACACAAGAGCTGCACCATTTCACTTTTTATTGAAAAAAACATGCCTCGGTCGCTATGATGACAGAAGCATGAACGATTGAGCGTGTGTAAGTTACCAAGGAAGCCAAATGCTTGTGGTCACGATTTGAGTGAATTATCAATAAAAGAGGCATTATTTCACAACACTAGTCCTTTGAGCATTATTTCAACTATTCTAGAAATTGTTATTTAGCAGATTATGAGTCGGATGGACATCGTTTCATAAGATTCAAGCTGATAGAAAAAAACCCACGTGCGCTCGCCTGACGTTAAGTTACTTCTGCAGCAAGCAGAAACGAAGCCGTTTCATTGGTCAAAAATAGCGTGTAAAGGTCAGGAGACGACCAGAAACGGTGTAAACAAGCCCGAAATACAAGGGCAAGGTTGCCTGAGTGGTTGAAGGCGGAAATTATCGTGCGACATTTTTGCTACACGTGTAGAAAATGTAAGTTACCGGTGAAACGATCGAAACCGACTTCAGAGATATGCGCTATAACAGTGTATTATCTATGTGCGTTCATTATCTTGTTTATTTCTTTCGATTGTGAAATGAATGAAACACAATCATGACCTTGGTTCTCGGCAATTTTACCACTCGGTGTTGTTCAATTTTTTTTTTTCTCCCATGGTTCGAGGGAAACCATAGTAACGTACATATTGCTCTTTTTCGAGTGGCCAATACTGTTACTTTTCTTCTAGAAACCCAGTTTTTAATAGCATGAGTAATAAATATGGTGTTGGAAATGCATATTTTCACCAAAGATTCGCCTTTTGAATGCATCTCAAAGAAGAACTCGAGCAAACTAAATCTGCACTCGGCGAATGTCACGCTTGCCGGCGTCATTTTGTTCACAAGCAGTGCCGTTATTTCGTTTTTGTGAACCTCATGGTACCGAAATGAAACATATAAACACGCAGACTATAAGAAAAACATTTAATGAAGCTATATCATCACAAATCATGCCCATCTGGAGCTTTTAAGACTTTAGGAATCATAATTTTGTGAGGGCAACCAGCATTTCCGCCATTTTTGCCAACATCGTGGACGTGCACATATATATAGTCTTGAATATCTGTTGTCTGAACTCTTTGTTTTGGCTTTTAGTTGCCCCATGGCATCCATGCTTGTACATTTTAATGCAAAGATGTGTCATCAGTCTTAATGCTTTTCTGTCTCTCTTTTTTCTCTCTGTCTCTGTCTACCTGCATCACTGTCTGTCTCTCTCTCCTTCTCTCTCTCCTTCTCTCTCTCCTTCTCTCTGTCTGTCTGTCTGTCTGTCTGTCTCTCTCTCTCTCTCTCTCTCTCTCTCTCTCTCTCTCTCTCTCTCTCTCTCTCTCTCCTCTCTCTCTCTCTCTCTCTCTCTCTCTCTCTCTCTCTCTCTCTCTCTCTCTCTCTCTCTCTCTCTCTCTCTGCCCCTCTCTCTGGCAGAGTTGTCGACTAGAGCGGACGTGTTTTGGCTGTGCTCCCTGGTCCGGGCCTGAGTGTAGCTGTTTACAGGGCGAACGAGAAAGTGACTGTACTTCAACTACTTGTGTTGTTTCCTCAGCAAGCCCGAGAGAACGGGTAGTACTATAAACCGCAATCCCCTGCAATCCCCCCGCAATATGAGTTATTATAAGTATTTGTTTGTTTTTGACTCACATGCGAAGCAAAAGTGAGTCTATGTACTCAGCCGTGTCGTCCGTCCGTCCGTCCGTCCGGGCGTCCGGGCGTCCGTCCGTCCGCCCGGCGTAAAAAACTTAAACGTTGGATTTTTCTCGGAGACTATTAAGTCTATCAACACCAAATGTGGCATGATGGTGTATGATGACAAGGCCTCAAAAAACATACATAGTGACTTGACCTTGCTTCAAGGTCAAGGTCACAGGAGCCATAAATGTGGTCTCAAAAACAGTCATTTTTCACATTTTCCCAATTTTCTCCCACGTTATTGAGAATGGCGACCTTAGCTACAAGTGGTATATAGGTCAAAGCAAGCCCTATCTTTTGACACCAGTTTGGTTGACCTTGCTTCAAGGTCAAGGTCACAGGAGCTCTTCAAAGTTGGATTGTATACATATTTTGAAGTGACCTTGACCCTGAACCAGACCTGCCTACTACTACGGTTTGACCGTAGTTTCTACGGAATTTAGCCCAAAACTACGGACTACGGTCAAAGTAAAAAAAAAACGATTTTTTTGTAGTTCGATATTACGGAAAGTGTAAGTCACATTTCAGGTTAGGTTCGCCTGATGACATTTCACTGCGTTCCGTTGACTCTGCTTCATCTCTGCTACGGTGTAGCAGGGTCACGAGTTTCGATTGGTCGGTTTCTTTATTTATTTTTAAAGCACGTTACCATTAAAAGTAGAGGGTTTTGGAGGCCCCCTTTGAATACACAAATCTCGAATATTATTTCACACTCAAATTTATCACTATTGATCGAAGAAACGACCTAATAAAAGTATTAGAGTGGAAAATCATTCATACACAATCTTTGGTGACGTTTCACCCAGTGGCAGAGGTCAACTTCCTGTCAAAGGTCGCGCAGCAGCTAGAGCGTCTCAGAAGCCGCTCTAACTGCTTTCACACTAGAGTGCGCCACTTGCTGTGCCTAGCAACGATGAAACTACAGAACCCGTAGCCGCATTTGATTGGTTCATACTAAACACAACTAATTGGAAGTCACTCCACGGACTTGCACGGTAAACATGCTTCGAACCATGGAGTTTACATAACATGGAAGTGGAATACGTGCCGATTGCTGTCAAATTTCGAAGAAATAAATGTTTTCGTGCTCTCATCACCGTTGCAGAGTGGATTGTATGTCTTGGTTTGATATTTGTAGTAAACGTCGGCATTTATACCCATGAGTGTAACGATTTAGCAGACGACACACATGTTTGGATTTACCTTGACCTTCCTCTCTGACTAGTGATGGTTACCTCCCTTTTGTTATTAATGGATTTTCAACCCTTATGCTTTTATTAAGCTGTCTATTCGATGAAGAGGGATATAAATGAATGTGAAATTATTTAGGGGATCCATGTATCCAAAGAGGGCCTCCAAAACCCTCTACTTTTAATGGTAACGTGCTTTAAAAATAATTAAAGAAACCGACCAATCGAAACTCGTGACCCTGCTACACCGTAGCAGAGATGAAGCAGAGTCAACGGAACGCAGGGATTGTTTAGCCGTGCGTGTAGCGTGCAAAATAGTAACCCGTGCAAAACAGTACCCGGAAGTCATCGCAGAGTTATCTGCGAGGGACGTGCTTTATGCAATTTACCGCTCCTGCACCTGTTCTTCGCATGGAATATATTCCGATAAACGACGCATTAGTTGCTTTACGAGGTATTGGTGCATTTGTGTAGTTTAACACATGATGTAGCGTTCAAAAAAGTTTTTCCCCGTGTAAAGCCGTCTCCCCTGCCGGAAATAATATGGGAGTCACCTCCCTGTAGTCTGTTTGTAGTCTGGTTTTATAAAACGCGACCGTTGACTGACTTGGCACGCCCGGGGAGTTATGCTAAGATCCGGCCGCGTAAATATATCTGCGTTTTGTGACAAACGTCTTGCTCGGCGGTACTGTACTCCATGCACCTTAACGGTGCGCGTGATTCGGGTGTAATCTTAAGCTAAACGACGTTCCGAATGTTTCCGACTTCGACCATTTTAGCAGCGCCAATAAACGTCGTTTAGCTTAAGATTACACCCGAATCACGCGCACCGTTAAGGTGCATGGAGTACAGTACCGCCGAGAAAGACGTTTGTCACAAAACGCAGATATATTTACGCGGCCGGATCTTAGCATAACTCCCTGGGCGTGCCAAGTCAGTCAGGCGGAGTGGCGGGTGCCGTCTCTTTTTAGAGTGGAATTCTCAGCACGTCCCTCGCAGATAACTCTGCGATGACTTCCGGGTACTGTTTTGCACGGGTTACTATTTTGCACGCTACAGTGCGTGAATTACGCGTTTCCGGTTGTCGTTTTTCGCGCATGCGCGCTCTTCATTGTAGAATTGGAAACCAAAAGTGAAAGATGTCGTCGCAGGCAAAAAGACTACATGAAACTTCCGAGTCCGACACGGACAATGAAACCGCGGACTCTTCTACGAGTAAAACAAAGAAGAAGAAGAAGGCTCCAACGCAAACTTTTCGGCCCCATTACTCGGAGAAGTATCGAGTTCTCACTCGCAGCGAAAAAGGTGCTGAATTCGCGCACTGCAGTGTTTGCTCGTGTGACTTTACGATTCGACATGGCGGAATAAATGATTGCAAAAGGCATTGCGAAAGCAAAGCCCATGTGGATAAATGTGTGCCTCACCCAACTTTAACAACAAAGGCCATAACGAACTACTTCACTCAAAAACCCAAGGAAAGTGGACCGACAGTGGAGCAGGTCACGCGCGCAGAAACCATGATGGTGGAACTGTTGACAGAACTGAATCTCCCATTTACATCAGCTGACAAGTTCACAGAGGCCTTCCCAAAAATGTTTCCGGACTCTCAACTTGCTGCGAAGTTTGCCTGTGGAAGATCCAAAGCTACTGCTGTTGTGAAGAAGCTGAGCAATGGTTTTCAAGAAGAGCTCATCATGAGAATGAAGAATGATCCTTTCACGATCTCCACTGATGGTAGCCAGGACACTCGGGAGAAACTGTTTCCATTGGTGGTCCGCACAGTAGACCAGGAAACAGGCCAGGTTCATTCTGAACTGTTATCCGTTCCAGCTCTAAGTGATCGAGCCACAGGTGAGTCACTTTATTACAAAACATAGGCCTACTGTCTTTAAACTTTGTCATGCATCTTTGCAACAAAATTAGAGGCTGGAAGATCCTATCTAACATTTAAAGGTAACAGTGATTGACATGACTGTACTAATGTTACATCATGTCACTCTACTTTTGTTCTGTTCAGTGTGACTGTGTAGTCTTTACTGCACACATAATTGAGAATGTAAAGCGCTAGAACTCAAATGTCAAATAGGCACTATGACTATAAAAATAGCCATTATTATTATCAACCAAAGGTGTGTGTTGTCATATTTTTTTTTCCAGTCCTTTTTGTGTTTGCCTTGTCTGTGGATTACAAGTGTGCCATGTATTGTTTCAGGTGAAAACATTTTGAAGCTTATTGATGATGTTATGACTGACCATGACAGCGAAGGGAGAGAAGTTGTGAAGATACCTTGGAAGAACTGCCTAGCCCTTGGCTGTGATAACTGCAATGTCATGGTGGGAAAGAAGGCTGGGGTCTACGCATTCATGACAAAGAAGCATGGCAATGTGTATCTGGCTGGATGTGTGTCATTTGATACATATTGCTGCACAAAAAGGTATTTTTTTTATTTATTCATCTGTTATTAAAGGCACTAGAGAACCACCCTGCATGCTAAAATGGGTTAATCCACAGCTACACAGTCTAAAAATGTAGTGATCTACCAATTTGTGCAGTTTAAATCGTAGTGGATTGCCAGAAAAACAGGTTTGAAAATATACAAAAATCTAAAATTGTAAAAATAGTATCTGCGTTTGCGAACATGGATACTAATTTTAGAACAGGAACAATATGATCAGTGGCTAGTCCACGCATTGTATAACTCTAATCTCTTTCACTAAGTTCATTTCTCCTTTTGAATTTGTTATAGTCTGAAGTAAAATCCACTTGTTTCAATGACTGCTTACATCGGCATCTAACAGAAAACTACGTTTGAAATTTGAAATCTATCAAGGGACACAACTCGTCATGGCATGAATGACTGCCAAGAAATCTAACTACATGTACTGTGATGTGGTACTAGCAATTTATTTCTGTGTTTGAATATTGTAGCAAATCATCCTTTTAACCCCTCACAGGAACGTTTATGACATTACTTGCATACGTGAAAAAATAGAATTAATTATTGAGCGTTTCCTGCATATGAGCGTTTAATATTTTATCAAGTATAAATAACAGAATGCATTATTTCACATGTTACTAAAGATGTACACTAAATTCCACAGTGCAAACCA